>OZ010715.1:23428670-23450751 GCA_963932345.1 Ophion ventricosus | reverse complement strand
ATCAGTCGAGTAAAAATGGCTTCTTACGCGAGACAAAACACCGCGCGGTACAGCTCGTGTATACAGGCTCGTTCTCAACAAACGACTACCACGATTTACATCAAATCGCGCCAACTTCATCATTTTTTATGCTCCACAAAATTTTTTCTCGACATCCAATGATTTTTTATTTTTCTCCCGTGGTGTCGAAAGCTTCTGAGGGACCAGTGCATATGTACAAATACTTTTTCTCCCCGTATATCACCCACATGTTGCAGATCCGGTATTTTCGAAATTACGCCCAAATTGAGAACACAATAATAAGTGGAATAGATAGAAAAAAAAACGAAGAAAATCTTGCGACGTATGTAAAACGAATTTGATGATATAAAAAAAGTCTCGGTCGAAATTTTGGGCGCGAAATTCTGTATCGTCCTGTATACACGTGTGTATATATATTCTCGATGAATGATCGTTCGCGAATATGGCATAAGTTAGTATCGTAACTCAGGACCTCTCTCGTTGACTCCTCGTTGCACAATTACGACCCCCCCCCCCCGTCGAAGTCGCCAATTTTTCTTCTCTAGTCTCTCTTCGCGTCTCGTTCGTTTTTTTTTCTCTTCTTTCTTTTTTTGCTCTTTTTTGCAAGCTTGTCCCGCGTTCCTCCCGTTGTGGTTCCTCTTCGCACAAGCGATTCCAACCGTTCTCGGGAGCGTTATTCCTTTCCATCGGGCGAAAAGCAGCGAACACGATTGATGTGGGAGCGGCGAGTCGTGTTTTACCGGAATATATATCTAAGCTGAGGACCTTCTCTGCATCACCGTGAGAGAAACGGCCGCAGATATATTAAACGCGGATTCACGAATGCAGATTTGCTTTTTTTTTTGTTTTCGAGTTGCTACCCCACTTGCGCTCCGGGAGCCTCGACGTCGCATTTTTCTTTTTTTTATTCTCACCTGTTTCCATACTCATTTTGTGTCATTCTGCGAAAACGCTTTCACGATATTTATAATTGTCGGGATTTCAGAGACACCGATAATCCGGGCATCGTTGAGTCCGCGAGAAAAATCATTGACACGAATAATAATAATTATTATTATAATTATTATAATATTATAATTATCGATTTAATGGGATAAGGTTATCATGATAAAAGGGGAAACACCCCGTACGATGGACCAGATCGACATATAATTATCGACTTATTATTATTTTTATATATAATTGTTAATTAATATATTGAGTAGAAATTAATCAATCAAACGAGTTTTATTTTTACAACTTTTTACAAAAGTTTTTTACAAAACCGTAACTTTTTGCTTACATATTCCTCCACTTAATTACTACACCCCGCATTCTTATACTTCGTACTCTCTAACATTTCTTTTTTTTTTTCTTCATTTGTGACTCTGCTCCATCTCTTTTTCCTACCGCTTCCTTCTTATTAATTTTTTTACACACTTCCTCTATAGCATATTAAGTATTAATAAATGATTATTATTACAATTATATCATAATTATCAACTTAATGGCATAAGATGGTGACGTAAAAAGGGGAAAAAACACGTACGATGGATCGGATCCACACATAATTCTGGACTCATTATTATTATATATAATTACTTATTAATTTGTTAAGTATTAATATATTAATTAATTATCATTAGAATTATTATTAGAATATTATTATTTATAATCATATCGTAATTATCGACAAAATGGAATAAGGTGGGCGCGTAAAAATGGGAAACACCCCGTATTATAAAACAGATCCACATATAATTATCGACTTATTATTATTTTTATATATCACTACAATTATATTATAATTATTGACTAGCGAAAAGTGTGCTCGACGTCGGTTTTTCTTATTCAGGAAACTGCACGACCGCTCGTGCCAAGAGAAATGTCGAAATTATTGTCTAGAAATAAAGACTTCAGGTGAAAATGTACGTGTCCTTTTTCGCCAATGATGACGGTAGATAAGTCTGCGCGAACAGACCACGAATTTGTCTTCGTTTACATTAACGAGCCAAGCGATCTTTTTTCGACGTACGAGATATTAATAACGTTTAATTGATTTATTTGATAAATAATCTGCTACTTATTGTCAGAAGATATTGGGCGGTCGATTTCTCAAGCGGTTCGTTGTTTTCTTCCGACAGAAAGAACAGAGGTAGTCGTACTTTGCGTTATGAATCGATGATAATTTTTTTCCACCGATTTGAACTCCGGTGCCCTTTGACCAAATAGATCGTCGCCCCGGGTGAAATTGGGGCAATCGTTGGGACGTTTATTACTCACGTTTTGTACATATCGTATATATGTGTATGTAACTATACATATAGAATTTAAGAGGGCACCGCTAGTCGCTTGTGTTTTTGCATTATTTATGCCGGAGTCAATATTATATCGTTGATATTCTCTTCCTTCTATGTCCCTCTCTCTCTCTCTGTCTCTCTCTTTCCCTCTCTCTCTCTGTCTCTTTCTCTCTCTCTCTCTCTCTCTCTCTCTCTCTCTCTCTCTCTTTCTCTCTGTTCTTCATGCAACCAAGTAAAGGACGTGAAATCAGTTTCCCATTCCCGGTATTTCAATTATTATTTTACGATTCGCAAGAATATGTAGTATAAAGTTGCCAAAAGGGCACAGGGACCATAGATTCACATTGCTATTAATTTGGCCCAAGCCCTTCTGTCTCTCAGTTGTACATAGATATATTCGGCGAGGGCGGCTCTCATTGTGTCTTGTTGCCTTATGGAACATCAGAGCGACGATACAGAGTCGAGATGCCTCAAGAATATTTACTAATTCTCATTGCGCACTGAGATAAGGTTCTTTCTCCCGTTTATGGTGGATCCACGACCAGATAAAATGTGTATACTTTTTCTACCATTATACACACACGCACACATACGCCTACATGCGCAGCCATATGTACAAAGAAGACACCAGTATCGTAAAGAGAGGGGAATGATGAAACATAGGGACGCTGGCAATGTTCTACGGGGTTCGTATCAGGAGGGAGAAAAAGAAAGAACAACGAGGTCCAGTAACGGAGTGCCCTAAATCGAGACTACTTCAAAAAAATCATAAAAAACTTCTCAAAATCGCAATTTTCCATTAAAACTCATGTCTAAATAATTCAGTTGAAGATGACACGCAAAGTACTATCAACAATTGCTAAGACGGGAAAAATACGAGCAAAAAATGAAAAGAGGTTGTTTTATTTTTCTAACCCTCCCTATAATGCAGGGTGCACGTATTCGAGGCTTACCGGCGAGATCGACGATCCTCGTCTGTGGCTCGTCCTCTCCCGGTGCCACGTTCTCGGGACATCTCATCCTATCGTCTCTCGTGCCCCCCACCCTCAGGCAAAAGAGTATTTAAAGTGACGTCACGGCTCGAAAGGCCCGAGCGCGAGGAGGGAATTAAGGAGGCTGAAACGTGGGGGCTGATGAACGAGAACGAAGGAAAAAGAGAAGGAATAGGGTGCTCTGTATATACACGTCGAAGTGATGAAGAAAGAGTGAGATGAACGTACACATACATATTCAAAGACAGAGGCGAATGGCGAAGCTAAGATAAAAGACCCCATACGTATACATATATATATATACGTATGTAAATATATACGCATCCGTATATATGTAAATACATATATGTGCATATATTTGTGTGTGTATCCTTATGTACATAAATGTGTGTACGTGTGTGTGTGTGTGTGTTTGTGTGTGTCAGGGAATACGAAAGGAGAGGGGGAAATGCTTTAAGACGCTCAATATAAATACTGAGGAGAAAGACGGAAAGTTCGCGTGGATGCGAGGGGTGAGATCGGAGGTTTGAGAAAAAGGGTTGCTACCCTTAGCGTCGACAACGCCGTACAGAGAAAGAGAAAGAGGGACAGAGAAGGGGAGGGGATTGGTTAAGGGAGGCAGATGCAGGGAAAGCCGAGACTGAAGGGTAGAAAAGAGAGAGAGAACGATGGGAGGAAGGGTGGTAGGGGGTGAGATTCGTGCCGGAGGTGGACCGAGAGATCTGCGTGCTTTACCGAGAGGGCTGGTAGAAAACCCTCTCGGCAATGAGGGGCGAGCTCGCGGGGGTTGGAGCAAAAGAGATATATACGCAAAGGCGAAGGAGCCAGTGTATGGAAGAAGAAGTAGAAGAAGAAGAAGTAGAAGAAGAAGTAGAAGAAGAAGTAGTGGAAGAAGAGAGGTGGAGGACTCGTTCGCCGGGAAAACTCACCCCTTTTCTTGCTTACCCTCGCTATGGTCTCTCTCTCTCTCTCTCTCTCTCTCTCTCTCTCTCTCTCTCGCTGTTTAATTGCATCTTACTTTCGAATTTTCCGCGTGGAGCTATCGATCGAGACACGCGGCAGCGGCCGCCAGAGAGAGAATGAGCGGGAGGAGGAGATGGCGAGATGCTGCTGGTAGATGGTACTATAGTTGGTGTATATGGTATACTTGTGTATATAGAGGGTTGTGAGAGATGGGAAAGAGTGTACGAAGAGGTTGAGGGTGGCAATGGTGGTGGCTTCGTTTGCGTCTTATCTCTGATGCTCTCCCAGTCGCTCTCCCTCTCTCTCTCTCTCTCTCTCTCTCTCTGTCTCTCTCTCTCTCGCTTTCTTTTCGTATCTCTCCATCTCCTTTCTCTTCGTTCACGTATATACCCGCGAAAACCTCTTTTTCGTTCTAGGCTGGACCTCTTCCCGTAGTCATCTCCTCATACTCCTTTCTTCCGTCTTTCCCGATTTCTTAAACATTTCTTCTTCATCCTCCTCGTCCGCTTGTTTTTCCATCGCTTTCTCTATGGTGACCCATCCTAGCGGTGGTAATACCAAGTCCGTATGTATGGACCACCAATGGCAGCATCGCGTTTCCATTTCGTGACGAGAACGACCAAGGCGACCACCACCTTAGCCCGAAATCAGCAAACCCTTCTCCTCCTCTTCCTCTTCTTCCCGCGCCTCGTACGTCTCCTCATCCACCCAGCCTCCCTCGGAGTACCCAGTCTTCTTTCCAGCGTGTGCGCGCGGCGAGATGAGAAAGAGCGAGGCTGTGGAATGAGAGGGAACACGCTCAACCCGCTTCCAGACTATTTAAAACTACGCACGCTCTTTCTCCTTTTCTCTCTGTCTTTCTTCGGATGAGAGGCATCGTGTATATTTATGTTTGTCCATGTGTATGTGTGTGTGTGTGTGTGTGTGCGCGCGCGCGCGTGTTTCTAGACACGTATATATGCACTTGCAAGTTGGGGAAACGGGGCTTCGTGAGTCGAAGGAAAAGCAACGACGGGGATCCCAGCACTGCCAGCCACCTCTTTCCAGGGCCGACTTAACGAGTCTCGCGAGCTGGTGGCTCGTATCTTTTCCCCATCCCTCCTCCTCCTCCTCCTCCTGCTCACTGTTATAACCAAACATCTGATATGAATCTGATATAAATCCCGCCTCGTACATCCCTTCTTTCGAATTCCGGATTCTTCTTATCGGGCAACCATACGTCGTTGGGACCGCGCAAGAAATACGATTGGAAATTGAATATCTTGTTGAAACGATACACCCCACAAGAGAGGCTTCGAATGGTTTTGTATCGAAATATTTATCGTCTCATTATTGGACGAATCATTTAGCAGGATTGAGCCATCGTGGTTTGCGATTAAGAACAATTAATGATCAAGAAGCTGACGGTTGAATGGTAATGATAGGATTGATGTAATCAATCGTTATTAGGTAATCGTTACACTTTCCGTAAACATTGTCGAATTAGTATATTTTGCATTGGTCACGTACCGCATAAACATTAGAAGAATGGAGACGAACTCGTTATTTGCCATCCCGTCTGCGACCTCAGCTTGTATATTAATCGAATCGAGACTGGACTCCGTCAAGGAAAAGTCCTTGAAATGAGGGTTGACCGGGGTAACCAGGAGACAACCTTACAGTTACCGCAGTCATCAAACATCGATCTTGTGATACCATTCTCGTTGCTTGGTTGAACAAAAAACATTAGGACTTTTCAAGCATGTTGCTTGTTCGTGATAAACAATGTGAGAAGCGATGATCTCATTGATGATCAGCAAAGTAAGTCGACGTCACGAGTGCATCTTGGCCTAGAACTGCAGCGGAAAATTGACCAATTGAGAAAATAACATTGTTCATACGATATTGACTGTTCTGAACTAATTACCAATGAAAACAATCGTCAAATTTCCTAATAGCCGCAGGAGTCCAAGTTCTGAGAGAAATGCGAGGAAGAAACGCGTGGGTCACGAGAGGCCAGTTGTCCGAGAATAATTTTGTCACTGGGTATATGGACAGCACACGAGAGGTTAGAATTCATATGACATCGTAACGAAGGAGCCCCGGCCTGATACTTTCGCCCCCCTGTATTTTTAATCAATCCGTCACTGGAACTCACGAAGAAAGGTGGTGAGGGTTGTTCTCAGGGTGAAAGAGGCGATGGACGAGAGGGGGAAGGAGGGTGGTTGCAGAGAGGGTGAAAAGGAGGCAGAGCGGTAAAGAAGTTGAGGGGTGTGTGATGGTAGGCGAGAGAGCAGCTCCCGGGAGGTGGGTTGGGAGGGAAGAGGTTCGAACGAAGCTGAGAGACGGGCCACAGGCAAAACGGGAATGGTTTCTTAGTTCCCTTCCTCGAGGGATAGAGAGAGAGAGAGAGAGAGAGAGAGAGAGAGAGAGAGAGGAAAGAGAGAAAGCGCGCACGCCTCGTATTTAAAACCTCGGGGCTGATGAACGTTCCTCATGCCAGCAAACACCCTCGGTGGAAAGAAAGACAGAGAATGGAGAAGAGAGAGAAAGAGGGATGAGGAGAGCCTACCCTCTCGGAGTTGCTGCTTGTGCTGGTTGGCGCCTCCTCAGCAACCCCCTAGCCGGCTTCACCATCCACCCATCTTCTCATTCCTTCCTTTCACTGTCTCACTCTCCCACCCGCGATCTTTTTCTTTCGTCTTCCTCCGAATCCTCTTTCTCTTTTCCTCCAGCCCTCCCAGTCCATCGTTCCTGCTCTCGGGCGAAAATCTCCACGAGCAACGACCAACGCACGCAAATTTCAAATTCCTATTTCGAGGACCTGGAAAAAAGCTCCCGCCCTCTATATCTTTCTACACCCGATGCAAATGAAGTACTGGTCACCGATCGAACAATTGGCCGCGATATTGCGCGGTCTTGTACCCTACGATATTGCCGATTGTACCGCTAACCTCATTGCTGGATGAAAAGCAGTCATCTGGTCGTTACACTGAGAATATTGGGTGATAAAGGAGACACCGGCCACCAAGGGATTTTTGAAGAAGCTACCTAAACGTTAAGTGCATCTAGCTTCGACACAATCCTTAATCATGAAACGGAGCGTTCTGATAAGAGTGCTTTGCTTGCTTTAAGAATCATTGTAGAGACGCATCATCAGGACAATGAAACTCCATTTCAAGGAACATCATTTTGGCAATGATAAAGAATAATTGCCAAGATTAATAGAATCGAATTTTTAAATAGGTATTTGTCTTTGGAAGAAGAGAAGTTGGCAGACCTACTTACCATTCTTCTCAGCAGAAAGGAGCTGGCATGATCTTTTGTCACTTGTCGATTTATATATAAGAATTGAAGGCCTTTCCAGAGGGAAGTTGAAGCCTCGGACTGTTCTCGGTCCACGTGAAACTTATTTCTCACGTTTAAAAACTGGTGCAAGAAGCATTCGTCTGTCTAACGAGTCGAAGCTCGTAGAACGATTGACTCGAGGCTGAAGATGAAGAATATGAGGAGACGCTAAAACAAAAAAAAAACGAAACAGCCGCGAGAGTGAGAACGAAAAGAGCTAGGGAACTAACGCTTATATACGTGTACGACTATACATATAGATATGTATCTAGAACAAGGTCCGAAGTTTGAAGCGTAGAATCGTCCGACGATGCCGGATGCGGATTGCGGTCTGTGTCATGCATCAACGCTTCGCATCGCCGGATTCATCGTCCGGTTCGATGCTGTATCATAACTCGTTCGCTTATACCCCGTCCAGCTGGTGTGTTCATAAGTATACGCTGATGCTGGAGGATAGAAATCCTGGAAATCCTCGGAGCTCGGAAAAAAATTGATGAGGATGAGACGAAGAGAGGGATAGTACATTTTGGATGTTAGAAAATGGGTGATTAATACTTTGTGAATAATTCATATGTTCATTGGGTTGAATTGTTAATTCGACCTACAAGTTCAGTGGTCCTTTATCCCCCTTATCCCATGTCTTCCTTCTTCTGCTTCTACCTGTCATTGTCCAAACCAATGCTTCAATCACTGTTACGTAATTCGTCATATTCTTCAACTACTACATCTGTCGAAATTATTTCGACTGAAAAATCGAGCGGTTCTCATGATTCACTGTCCAGCTCGACGATGATCATAGCTGCTGTTGCACAGAGTTGTTTACTATGGGAACAAAATACTGGAAGAAGGGCGCTGGAGGAACGATGGAAAAGCATGACACTTGGGCTACTTGGAGGAGGAAGGGCAGCGGAAACAAAAGGACGACGGATAAAATCGTCATAAAAGCAAAATGAAAATTATGATTAAGGAAGAATCCACGATTTCGGTGATTTCCAATACTCGGATCGGCGACCGCAGCATGCTGGCTTGCGCGGACTAGCGAACGGAAGCTAGTTTCAACGTCTTCCCGAAGATAACTCAATCGAAGCTTAATGAAAATATAGTCATCTATATCTGCGCAAGTTATCGACAGTTTACCGGTGCCCTCGTGCGAATGCTATATAGTGGTGCATTAGGAAATGGAGGGGGGTATAGACAACCCTCTGGGGAGTCTATAAGGAACTGGAAATAGAGACGCGACAAGGTTAGAGTAGAAGCAAATCGGTCATAAAAGCCAGCAAGGTATAAGAAGAAAAATTAAAATACATATACGACACTAGCTTTTGCCCACGACTTCGTCCGCGTGGACTTTAGGATTTGAACCGGAGAGGAGATAAATAAAGCGAGAAAAAGTAAGAAATAAAGGAAAAAGGTAGAGTGTTATATTTCTCAGGCACATCGGTAGACTGACTGACTGAGGTAAGGGTTGGTAATTAATGAACTAGTATAAAAGTTGCCAACCTTCAACTCCAGTATCGTAGAATGTCATTGTTGTCAATAGAGCTATATGGCTTTTCTATATAGTTCTGTAGATAACATTGTATGATTCATGGTCTTCGGCAAGCACATTCGAGTTTTGGGCACTAGCTACTCTCGAACCGTCCACACATAGTTGACCATGCGAGAAGCTAATTTTTTCTTAGTGCGCCCTTTAAGGAACATATCTTCCGAATTTCATTAAGATAAGAGCAGGGAATTCGATTTTCCCATACTAAATCAATTTCTCGTTTTAAAAATCCTAAAATATTCGTTTTATTATTTGTTTTGAAGAATATTTATACCAAGTTTCAAGTTGATACATGCAAGGAATAAAATTTTCCATACAAACTTTTACACCCCATTTCACCCCTGAAGCAGTTGATTTTTAAAAAATACCTTCTTAGGACACCTCTACACCTTCTAAGGAACATATCTTCCAAATTGCATGTTTCTATCGTCAGCGGTCTAGGCGTTGTCTATATGCCAGTCAGTCAGTCAGTCAGTCACGAAACTGTTTTATATGTATAAATTGTGATTGACGAACGAAAACTTGCATTGATAACGTTTTGCGCCAGGTACTTGATAAGATTTCTCCTAACGTTTATAATATTTTTCAACTTATCCATGCCATTAGAATTCTTCCATATTCGACGATAAATGATTCGGCTTCTAAAGGAAATAGTGAGAATCGCCATCCTTTCAACGAGTCCAATCCACTTATCTATGCGGATGCCATCCGCATTATTGCCATTAATGGCATCTTCTAATTATTAATTTCCCGAGAACAGCAAAAATTAGACACCAAGGAACTGCCAGTCCTGATGGATGTTCTCATTAAAAATTTGCCTCCAATACTCTTTATCCATTTCTGGCTTTTTCACAAAGCTCGTTCTATCAACCCCTGTATATGGAGAAAAAAAAAGAATAAAAAAGTAAGCGTAATCGGGCTGACGTTGAGTCTAATATTGTACACGTACGTCGAGTATGTAACGAGAGGGTGAACAATGGAGACGCCGCGCCGAGGAGAAGGCGAAGGAAGGAAAGGTTTTGGCGCTCTGCCAAGGGGTGAGTCGTGTGCCTACACGTGAGGGCGCAGAAATCACGCGAGGTATATTACGGTTTACGTCTAGTGTTCTCGAAAGACGCGAAAGTGCGCAGCCCCACGTCATTCGGCCCGTTGAGTGATGGAACTTTGGCCCTTTTGCTTCCCAACTGCGTCTACGTATTATATACTCGGTTTTTTTTCTCTCGATCTGGCATTTAAGAGTCACGCACGAAATATTCCGGGGCGTCTTTTTCTCGGCACATGATCGCGTTGTACGCCACGTCACATTATTTTATTTTGTGCTGTCATCGTTATTGTGATACACATAAAATGTTATCAACGGACCGAGCAGCCCACTGATTCATATGAAAAAGAGCGAAATATTGTTTCTTTTTACTTTCAACAAGAAAGTTTGTTTAGGTATAATACCAATTAGGTATTATTGCCAAATTTTAGGAAAAAAAGGTTTCGTTCATTACATAATTGTTAAAAAAAAATACTTTGTCGAAATAATTCCTAAGTAGTCGTGCTGTTAATATTTACGAGAATCATATTAATTGCACATCTTTTTTGCTGATGTATCTTCTGTTCATGTAATTATTTAGCTACGATTAGTAGAGGAAATGTTACACGTGTGAAATAATTTATAGCACGTTAACTAGAATGAGAAATGATAGCTAATGAAAGTATTAATTTTAGTGATTTGCCACTTATTAGAAACAGTCATGAACTCAGACTGTATATACCGTTAAACGAGCAAGAATTTTCTATTTGCACTTTATATTAGATGGTTACATATGAAACCGCCTATTTTTATGAAAAATAAAAGATTGGTTGAGAAGAAAACGTTGGCTCATCTTGCGACCAACAATCGGATTCCACGCAAGAATAATTCGGGTTCTTTGCAGGCAATCGAATCAACTAGATATTTTTCGACTTCTTCGTACGAGTTGAAGTACTGCGCCATAAGCGCTGATTGCATTGATCGGAACAAATGGTAATAGGAGGGAGCGATGTTTGGGAGATATGGCGGATTGGGTAGAATTGCCCAATTCGCTCCTTCTAAGTACTTCTTAACCGGTTGAGCAACGTGCGGCCTGGCATTGTTGTGCTGCAAAATCATCGTGTCATGGCAATTCTCCCATTTCGGCCTCTTCTCGTGCAGTGCTCACTTTAAACGTATCAGCTGCAATTATATATTGCAGCTAACAATCCCTAACAATCCCTAGTGATTGTTTTAATCCAAAACTTTTAATCCAAAAAAATAGTGTAACCAACACCATCCATTGCCAGCTGGCGGTTTCATATGCAACTACCTAATATTTTTGGTAGACTTGTAAATGTGTGGTTGAAAACGGGTCCAGACATATGAAAAGCGGTAATCTGTAGTTTTGATTGTAAGGAGGTGATTTAAATCGGTCGGGACTATGGAAAAACTTGTTTGATAAGTTCACCAGATGTTTTTCTACCATCTACTCATCTAATATAAAATATCATAAAGTCGTCTCATATCCATTTCACATGATCAATCTTGATAAATTTTCAGTTACTATTACAATCTTCCAAAATACCAACAAAATATAAATGTAGTGAAACCTCGTTTATACGTTTTTTATCATTTACACGTCAAATTTCTCCAGCCCCGACAGACTCCGCCCACAAAGAATGTAATAAAGTTTCATTTCTACTTTTTTCGCGCTTATACGTTATCAATTTTGTTTCTCAGCGTCCATTTCGAGGTCCGTTTTTTCTCAGTTATACGTTAATCACATGTGATATTCTCTCACCAGAGAAAATCACATGCGACTGCTCTATGCAGCGTTTTGATGTTTTGTTTACGGTCCGTCGAGGTAGTGCGCTCATGGCAGCACGTACACCTACACACTCACATACCTATATACTACTTGGCTGTCACGAGGAAGCTCGGACAAGTCTCAGCCAGTCCGCCTTTTACGGAATTTTCTTTGTACTAGGCTGTGTAGCTTCCGTCTTATGCAGTTTTCCGTCAAGCTCGCGCTGTGTTGAATGCTCCCCATTTCCCGTGCATATTATTTCGTAAGTAACTCAACGTGAAGTATGAGGATGGCTAGTTCAGTAGACGGAAGAAAGAAAACCTATCTCTTCATAAAAAATTACTCTTCATAGAAATTTTAGATGAAGTACGAGATAATCCCGAAGAACCCAGGACCAACATTGAGAAGTGTCTTGCTATTCCTTATTCCCTGTCGCAAGCGTTGTCCGCACTCGGAATTACTAAAATATACATAATGTCGAACGTGGTTACCGAAGGAGACATGCGGATCCTTAATGATTATGAACGACTAAGATGATTATGTACGAGTGTTCTCTGGCACAAAAGACAGACAAGTATAAAACAATTTTTACAGCCCGTACCTTGATTTTTTCGACCGTAAAACTCTAGGATCGTACTATGTATGCATGTACTTAAGGGGTTACGTGGGTTTGAAAATTTCAAAAAATCCATTTTTTTAATTTTATTGTACATGTCTATAGTATATATTATCTAATAGTATATGTCTAGAATATTCTCCCAAAGTTTTAAGTCAATCGGAGTAAAAGTCTAGGAGAGAGAGAGCCTTTGGGAATTCCCCCCGTTGGGAAAGACCGGCCGTGAGCGACGCAGGTTTACGCATTTTTCTCAAAACACTATTTTTGAAGTCGGTGTACACGATTTCTCAAAAACTAATGCACCGATCTTATTGAAATTTTGCACACTTCTTCAAAATAGCATTGACTAGTGATTAAACGAAGGTTTTTTTTTCGATTACAACTAATTTTACAAGGCTATACGTAGTATAAATTGTACCAAAAATTGAACTATTTCGTACACAACTCTTCCAAAATTTAAAATTTCAATTTTTTCATAAAACTTTCGTTCAATCACGAGCTATACTTATCTACTAACAGAAAAAATGTCGTTTTTCAATTCCAGATAAAGCTATCATGAGTTATCCTGACCACCACGAGGACACTTTTTTTGAGCGGTCTCCGGAAACCAGGTCCCACCGGCTGAATTTTCCAATTTTTTAATGAAATTTTGGTAATTATTCGGAAAATGACCCCCACCCTTCACCCCCCTCTAGGGTGGGGGGATTTGTAGATTTTGACCCCCTGAATACGATGGTGAAGAGAAATCGCGGCGGTCACCCCCCGGTCACCACGGGGGGATCCAGTAGCCACCCGTGGTCCAGTATAACAAACAAACCCAAACAAACATACACCCTCACCCTCATAATTACCGTACGATTCGCATATGTACACGTACACATGTAGGTAAGGACTACGAGTGTTGTGATCGGTGTTTGGGTTTGTTTCGATTTGTTTGGGTTTGTTTGTCCAGTAGCCACCCGTGGTCCAGTATAACAAACAAACCCAAACAAACATACACCCTCACCCTCATAATTACCGTACGATTCGCATATGTACACGTACACATGTAGGTAAGGACTACGAGTGTTGTGATCGGTGTTTGGGTTTGTTTCGATTTGTTTGGATTTGTTTGTCCAGTAGCCACCCGTGGTCCAGTATAACAAACAAACCCAAGCAAACCCAAACAAACATACACCCTCACCCTCATAATTACCGTACGATTCGCATATGTACACATACACATGTAGGTAAGGACTACGAGTGTTGTGATCGGTGTTTGGGTTTGGGTTTATTTGGGTTTGTTTGGGAAACCCCCTGGACCGCCCCGTGGTCCAGTAGCCACCCGCTCCAGTAGCGACTACTGGTTTATCTGCGTTGGTATTTCCGCGAACTTCAAAACCCCATAACTTTTTATGGGGGGGTGACCGCCGCGATTTCTCTTCACCATCGTGATCCGAGGGTCAATATCTATTAACCCCCCACCTCCCACCCCCCTCCGGGGTGGGGGTCATTTTCCGAATAATTACCGAAATTTTTTATAATATTGTTGAAATGTTGCTCTTTCATGTGCTCAACATTTTGAATAAAATAATTCACATATTACATTTGTAAAAAATAAAGTAAGTATGCTTTTTTTTGGCTTCGAAACCCACGTAACCCCTTAAGGATGTATGTACTTAATGCTTACCCGAGTAGATGGCAGCAAGAATAGGTGAATTTTGGGACTTATTATCTCAAAAACAATTTATCCGAGTTGATCCAAGTTTGTTTTATTCGAAAGTACAAATATTGAGTTATATTGACAATTTTTTAAATAAATTCATATTGACTCGTAGGACTGTTATTGTGGCCGGCGTAAAACATGTCCCTCCCGTAAAAACATGTCCCTCGTATTTTTGTTTCAAATCGGTTGATCTGAAACAAAAATGTTGAAAAGATTCTTAACCCTTCGTGATCACACAGGGTAGAATGGACCCGTCGATCAACTTTTGGCGTAAATATATAATAGTTCCCGGCTTCGAATGGGACTGTGTTCGACATCTTACTTGGAGTTTGAAGCATCCTCATACCATAAAATCTCATATCACGCCCAAATTTTAGGTAAAAATATTGAAAATTCACGAAACTATGATTTTTTTTAGAGAAAAAGTGTCTTTTTTGCGTTTTCACCTCTTTACGAATTTTTTTTTAACACGTCGCCATTTTATTTCTTATGAATAAAGTTTAAAGCCTGTTTCGTAACTTTTTGAACGACTTCGGACGGATAGTTTGGTCACACTACTTTTTTTAAAAACTGACTGGGCAGAATCGGCTCAGTGTGACCACCATGATTGAATTTGGAAGTGTGACCATGAAGAGTTAAAATGTAATGTATAATGCCCATTGCATCATAGGATTTTTTTACTGAATTATTTTTTTATCAAGGCAAAAAGGTCGGAAATTTAGGTTAAAAAATGAATGTAAATTTCAATCTGGCAACAATTTGTAAAAAAAAAATGTCTTCCTAAGATGCAAAGGGCTTTATACATTATATTTGAAAAATCTTTTCGAAATTTTTATTTCAGATCAACTGACTGCATGGAATCGTGGAGACCGCAGACCGTGCCAGCAAGAGATATGTTTTAGGCCGGCCACAATAACAGCACTCCCAGTCAATACATATTTATTTAAAAAATGGCCACTATACCTCAATATTTATACTTTCGAATGAAACAAACTTGGATGAAATCGGACAAATAGTTTTTGAGATAATAATTCCTAAAATTCACCTATTTTTTTCCGTCGTCTACTCGGATATGCTCCCTTATCTGTGATTACATATCTATTGGTTACGAACATGCTTGTTATTTACTAGTCTAAAACTTCAAAGCTTCAATATTGCAATCCCGCATTAAATAAAAATTCTAAATGAAAATGAATAAATTTGAGTTGGCGCATTACTTTATCATTACCAATCAAATTTTCAATTGGAACACCAAACATTAGCGTAATAGAGGTACTACTATTAGAAAATATCGCGAATTATGCAGCAATCGCCATTTTCAATTGCTAAAGAGTTTCCGATATATACTGTATACCACTTTTACTTTATGTTTATTTATGCGTCATACTTGGTGTATCCCTTGAAAAACGTATAACTGAAGATTCACTGTATTTGTATGCCTATAGCCACGCCCGTCGATCGTCATTCGGTCTTTCAAGTACACTCATTATTATACATTTGCGAAAATGGAAGGTTTGTTCTCGAAAGTAATTGGGGATCGGATTTAATCTCACTTGAATAAGATATGTCAACAGACCGTGCCGCGTTGTTTCAGACTATCGAAAATGGACCGACCAAAATCAACGGGCTCAATTGGACTCAAGAAATATACAAATATTAGAGGACAATGTCGTGCGATGACCGAGATACAAAATTTTATTCCTTACTAATTGGACGCAGTACAGCCCGAGACAGTTTGCCTCGCTACGTCAGAGTAGTTACTCATCGGGACACAACGTAATCGACGTCCCACAAGAATAACGGTGTTCATGGGAAGGGGGGGCATTTTCAAGAGGGGGGATGCGGACGAAGAGGCAGATGTCATCGACACGCGAGACGAGAGGGATGCTACTACGTCATCAACGAGATTTCTCGCTATACAAGCCCGATTTGAGTTTACGTAAGCCAAGGGGAAGTGATACCGTTAGTCTCTTATATACACAGGCAACCTCCCACTCGCGTATTCTATTGTCAAGAATACTTTAATCGGAGAATCAGATCTTCCCTGCTCACGACCAGGAATAATTTCCAGCCACCGCGTTCCATAAGGACGTTACTATTTTTGATGATTGAAATACTAGTTTAGTGTTCTTCTCATTTTCAATCTTTCTTCGTATGCCTTTTGGGGCTATTGCGATCTGATCACTTTTAGGATAGAAAGGGAGGGGCGTGTTGAGCAGTCGGGTATGTTGGGAAATCGATATATCTGAAAAATTAAACACCGCACGCGGGTGCATCAAATGACGGAAAAAGAGGTATGGGGGAGGGGAACAAATCACGCCATCGCCCTTTGCCATGTGGCGCACGAGACGCTAACACGGGACGTTTTATTATTTTTGCACCCAGAAGTAAAAAAACGTGATTGAAAGATTTTCTTCTACCATTGTATTAGAAAAAATATTTCAAAGTTCATTGCGATTAATGTTAATGTTTCAAAACCTAACTAATTAACAAGCAACTGTTGGTTTATTACTGCATTGTACCAAATCATGTTGCATACGTCTGATTTGTTTAATGCAACACTTACTTTGCTCAACTTACCTCATACCCATGCTCAACTCACCCGACTATCGGAGCATGTTGAGCAAGTATGGCCTTAGTCACTGAAGAGCGATTATTTGTGAAACAATAAGGATGACAGGAACTTGGTCTACAGACTTTTTTCCCAGATAAATTTCCTATTGACCGAAGTAGGTTTCATTTTTATACGGTAAACTGTTAAGGAATTACAGTGCAATAATTTCAAACTTGCTCAACATGCCCCTTCCTACTCTACTTTTATCTTGCTGTATCGCATTTGCACAAGGCCACAGGGAAATTGTGGAAAACCTGTCCCGATACAGGCGACTACGTTTGACTGAGTTGTAGTTGTGTTATCAATGGGGACTCGGTAACACGGGCTCCCTCATAATATTGGGCGAGCAAGCCAGTGCGCGGGTAAGTAGTCACCCATCCAAATATCGGCCCAGACCAACGCTGCTAAACATTGCTACCTTTTGTTGAAATAGCGGCTTATCATTACAATATAAGACACCTGCATGTTCTCATATATCGGCCATGAGTATAATCCCTCTATACTATCTCTTTCACCGCAACCGTCTTCTTTCATTCAAACTAATCGGGTCATCCACCCATCTTGATTATCAAATTGTATTATTCTATTTTCAATGTTCCTCTCCACGAAGAGATCACGAATTACCTCTTTGCCCGCGATTCGGGAGGCGCGGTGGGCAAAATGGACGAGCGTTAAATGAAAATAGATTTGGATAGCGATCTGAAAGATAAAAAATGATAACAATTGGAGTGAGAAAACAGAAATAATTCGACAGTGAAAACTAATGTCAGATACAATTATTCAATACCGCAAAATCATCTAGAATAAAATAAAATAAATATGAAATAACGCCGGTTAAGCAATTAAATTACGTTCCTAAAGCTTTGACAATATAACTTCGATGAGATTAATTCATGATGATTGTGGTCCCTCGTATTGGGGTACTGACACATGAGTTCGTGCGTAAACTGTCGGTTTGACTGGTTGAGAAAAGTTAGCGAGAAAACCACTGAACTTTTTCCGCTTTGGTATGTGAAAATAAACACTCTGGAGTTTCACTTCACTTTGTTTTATCTGTCAAATGTCAAATGGGACCTGAGAAAGTACGATTTTTGTTCTAAAAGTACAGTGGGGTCCTTCAGTATTTATAAGCAAAATAAAAAGCTTCGATAATTATCTGACTCATCCCGTGCAGAAATGTGATTGTGCATTCCTTACTTTGCGTCGGCCCTGGCCAGACTTGCCTCGTCCAATTCACCTGACCGGGCTCTTTCATGGAACAGACCAGAAGGATCACAAAAACGTTTTTATGGCTTAGACTCTATGTTTGGAAATTGCAATGTTTTGGTTGAAATACATTGCGAGCAAGTACACTCTCACGTAATGTATAGCCGACCAGAACTTTGACAACACAAAATCTTTTTTGCGAATTGAAATTAAGACCTTAGACTATAAATACAATGCAACAAAAGATCGTATTTTTTAAATTGCAGGCTCATGCAGACCCTTTAAATATATAGAAAACCGTCAGTACATGACCCTGAAATCCATTGCCGACGTCCACATGAACCAAAGTTCCGAAATGCACGCGAGCGGAGCCACAAGCAAGTATAAAATAGTTCGAAAAAAATCCCAAATGAATAACAGTCAAAGAAAGTAAACACTGAGGTGGAGGATAAACAAGGAAAGAGTGAAGGCGAGAGGGTGTTCGTGAAGCAACGAAACAATGAAGCGAGCGATAGAATACTCCCCCCCCCCGCTCCCTTTGCTTACTAAACTCCCGGGGGATGGGGCTAGAATTCTGTAGGTTGTTGGTGGATATCGTCCGGTTTTAAGACCGCCGAGTTTGCTCTGTTCTGTGTACGGTATCGCGCACAGTATCCAACAGGATGAGAAGAAGAATGCGCCCGGCTATGAGGAGAACGACCACATCATGGCTCTTCAGTATAGCCGCTTGGGCTGCTTCGTCTTGGAAGGTGAAGCGAGCGCACACGATGCGGACTTCCTACGTGTGTACAGTCCGACAAAGCTAAGACGATGCGCGTTGGGTTTGGGAACTCAAAGACGAGGGATGAAGGCGGAGGGCGAAAGCCTTCACCAGCGATGAGGAGGGTAGTAAATAGAGTGCGGAGTCGTATGATCGTGTATGGGGAAGGATTGGATCTTCTCTCTACCACCCTCGACATTACAGTACAATCAGTGGCTAAGCCGGGCATTGATTTTGCGTATACAGAGTTCCACGAACGTCATTTGTGTGCGAAGAGTACAAGGATATCGCCTCATGTCCTCTCTCTATCTCTTGCTCACTCACCTTGTGCACAAGTGACACACGAATATGTGTATATGTACTAGATATGTCTACCTCATGTGTAGCTATGTATATATTTACGGAAAAAGGGTATCTCGAGAACATTTCTTTAGCAGACGTACCCTCATAGTAACCTGTTGTGCTCATACTCAACATTGGGTAAACCTCAATGTTTTCAAAAACATCTTGAGTACCTTCCTGCCCCAGAACTCAACGACACGTTTAAAAAACTCGTAAGTACCATACCCAAAACCCATATAAGCTGATAGCCAACATGATCTAGACATAACGGGATTAAAGAATCATTTGTCCATATATCTATATAATATTTTCCAAAGAGAATCTCGACCGATGTCCTTCCGGTCTCCTCCTTGTTACCGAATGCCCCAGTTTCTCTCCCGGTGATACTGGTTGGTATTTTTCAACAGGTCACCAAAGGCAACGATTGGTTAATGTCGGGTGTATTACTCTTGCCCAAGGTAGTTTTCCAGTTTTCGCGCTTCGTCTTCACACGTGAGGCAGCGTTGAATCAGAAGCCTCATTTACCCGAATACTATGGGGTGAATTTCGAAGCTTGACGTTTCCCGTGATCAGGGATGAAACTTTCCACGTCATTTGCACCTCAATACGATTCACGATAAGCGCTCGTGAGCTGATGGAGCTGGATAAAAATTGTGGTAGAAACGCGGGATATGATATCCAGGTGGGTTATAGTGAATGACAATCGGAGGGAGAACAATGATCAAGTCGCGGTGACTGAAACTTGGGTATATCGACGTCCAACGCGCGGATTGCGATTCGAGTTGTCAGTCTTTACTCTCGGACATTGGAGATTCAGGTCTGATCACCCGTTAGATTTTCCATGTTATGTACATGGACGTGGGGATTCGTACGTAAGGTGCGACACATAGAGACATCCATCCTTTCTACACCTATATGTACACGTATATATGTAGGAGAGAGAGAGAGAGAGCTACAGGAAATACTGGGATACGTTTAGGAGTTGAAACAGAGGATTGGGTGCACGGTGGTCGTGGAGGGTGGTCCTGCGGTAGGGTGGATGCACGGAGGAGTCCGCGGACGGTCTTAACGGTATCTTGGCTCTCCCGTCGCATCGACGCTGCTGCTCTTAGTCCTATTGCCTAGTATGTGTAGCTCGTATACAAGACGGCAATAGAGAGAGAAAGAGGAAGAGGAGAAGAGGGATCCAGAGGCAAAGGAAGTGAGAGAGAGAGGGAAAGGGATTTAGAGTCGGAGGGTGGCTGAGCGAGCGGCTAAATACCTCAGGATTGTTACTATTGCCACCCTCTGTACACCCTCAAGGAGCCACCGTCCTCTTCTTTGCCACCCCCATGGTTGAGAGAGAGAGAGAGCGAGAGAGAGGGGCAGGCCTGGATTGCCTCTCTATACCCGTTTCCTTCCTTGTGCGCCTTGCGGCTCGTAAGCAACCTCCTCCCTCTCTCTCTCTCTCTCTCTCTCGCCGTTTCTCTAATGTCTTCGTCCGGTCCAGCGAACGGGACACACACTACCACTATAGACTCCTTTCCCTACCCTTCTCTACCACCCGCCATTTCCTCCCTCTTTTGATGGGCTCTTCTTGCTTCTGGAATGGTTTAATGCTATTGATTCACGTGCCCGCACTGAGCCCTCTCATGCTCAGAAGCCTCCACCCTTCTGTATCCTACTGCATCCGCCCCCCCCCCCTCCTCGAGACGTTTACACACGAACACAATCGGGCTGTGCAAGCGATATCTTCCTGCTGTTGGACTGTAGCACTTCGTATCGATGCACTGCTCGAAGCTCTGCATGCTTTATCTTCTCTCCATCTCTCTCTTTCTTTTGAGCTTGCTCTCTTTCCTCTCAGAGGTATCTGTCAAGAGAGAGGTAACATTTGACACTCCCAATAATACTGTTTCTCCCTCTCTCTCTTTCGTGATCCCTGTGGCTTGGCACGTGTTCCCAAAAAAAATTGAAAATCAGGTTGAAAAACACAGCTCCAGCTGAACGAACCCAAACAAGCCTGCTTCGCGCAGGGGTAATTGAACGATTGGTCTAGAAGATGAGCTACCGAGGAGAAACACTCATCCGACTAGCGCGCTAATTAACACAAATTTATCCGTCTCTCAAGTAGAAACGTCGAAATACTCTGATAATTAATACGAATCAGTTGAATACTTGAAAAATGTTCGACGGATGGTTTTTTTTTTAAATCGTAACTCATCATGTTCTCCGGCTCGTCGGCCACTTCAGGAAGACTAACTAAGTAGTATATACAACTTGCGATAACCGAAGAGACGAATACACGCGGCAAGTTTCTTATTTTTTCTTCCATTATTCTTGCAATTATATTATTTTCTGTATATCGAGAGAGAGAAAGAGAGAGAGAGAGAGAGAGAGAGAGAGAGAGAGGGATGAAGATGGGGCGCGGGTATTTGTCGAACCGGTAGACAATTATGAAGATTACGAAACTCACGAGGGTGTACGGGCTGCACGGAAAACAACTTCATCGAACTCGAAGAATAATTTCTCTCTGCATACTTTCCTCTACTCTCTTCGTACTTTATCGCTTTCTTATTCCCCACAAAAATGCCTTATTATCTCTCCTTCTATCCCTCTCTCTCTCTCTCTCTCTGTCTCTCTCTCTCTCTCTCTCTCTCTCTCTCTCTTCTCTCTCTCTCTCTCTCTTCTCTCTCTCTCTCTCTCTTTCACTCTCTCTTTATTTTCCCCGTAATAAGAATTTCGTATCGAACTTTGGACTTCTCTCTTGCGCGCATAGCCGAATGTCCCATTTACATTTCGTTTTTCTCGCTCTCATCGGGGAGAATCGACGCTCGAGTTTATCTCCGGTGCGGTACTTCTACGGCTGATATAAAACGAG
Source organism: Ophion ventricosus (assembly GCA_963932345.1). Lineage (NCBI taxonomy): Eukaryota > Metazoa > Arthropoda > Insecta > Hymenoptera > Ichneumonidae > Ophion > Ophion ventricosus. Next base: position 23,428,713 of record OZ010715.1, on the reverse strand, counting down.
CAAAATAATCCCTTAACGAAGGCCCCGCTCGCGCGCGCTTTCG
>OZ010715.1:23394149-23428470 GCA_963932345.1 Ophion ventricosus | reverse complement strand
ACTCCTTGGACCGTGTCGCGTCCTCCTCCACCACGTCCTTTCTCGCTCCGCGTTCTGGTCAGGGGTGGTGGAAGGTGATATGAGCATTGTATCAGGGAATTAACGGCGCTCCCTCTTCCCTCCCAGGCTCCCTCTGGATTCTCGTATGCTCGCAACGACTACATACATTCGTATATATGTATGTACGGAGCCTATACATGTACGTATTGACGTGTAAATATGTAGTTATATATGTGCGGGGGTGGGGGGTGGGGGGTTGAGAGAGTCCACTGGCAAGTTCTCTTCCTCCCGTAGTTTCCACATCCCGTCTTTGAACCAAAGCTCCCCATCCTTCTCATCCTGTATACCGAGAGGGTACACTGTTTCTCCTTCGCTCCTTTCTCTCCTCCTTGCCGTTCACTCTCTCTCTCTCTCTCTCTCTCTGTTCTTCCGGTCGCTCTCACGAGACTCCTTGTACGCCTCGCGTCTTCTCTGTCCCGTCGTCTTGGCCTCTGGCCGTGCTCCACCACATTTGGATAGGCGGTGGCTCTCGTGCACTACCCGCACCTTTCCCCAGTGAGATATGGAGATATTCGTTGATGTCGCTTTAACATCGCCGCTGCTGTCACTCTCAACCCTTGCCCCACCCTCCCCGCCCAGGATTTTCGAAATATCTGTCTTATTGGTGGTCATATGTATAGATCTGGTAACTCTGTCACTTTTTTGATAGCAAAAGCGAAGCCCTTATTGTAAATGACTTACTACCAAGTAGTAGACAAAATTATTGTAAATCCGAAACGCTGATTTGAGAATCTAACGTTAGTTTGTGCAGTTGATGCATTTTGAAATTGGATATGAAGAACGGAGAGGATGTTATCAATAATTAAAGAAAAATCTTAATAATTGAAACGTTAACCTTGGAAGCTTAAGCGATGTTGAAGAAAAACATACTTTAACTTAACAACGATGAAATAAATACTGGAAATTTAAGAAAGCATATTAAAAAGAAGTACTGCTCTAACTTATACGAACTTTTCCAAGTACCAATAGTACTCCCAGTGAGTTCCGCCGGCTGTGAGAGAAGTTTTTCTGTCATGAGGCGGATGAAAATGTAGCTTAGAAGCACAATGCTTCGGGAATGATTCTCTCTTATGTAGCTGTTGAACTTGGAGAATGACATTATTAAAAACTAATTCCAGCTGAAAAAATGTTAGGCCGATTGGCAGAAAAAAAAGAGAACTAAGACTCATTTAATTGAGTACCTACTGAAAGTAAATATTAAAGACTGGTAACTGGAATGAAAAATCATGAAAAATTAGACGATCATTTTTTAAGGTATTGCAAGAGTTTGATATTAATGTTAACATGAACGTGTAAGTAACGCAAGTTTCATAGTTCATGCGTGTTACGTGATTATCGACTATTATGTAAATTGTATTTAAAAAAAAGATGATTGTTAACAAAACCAGTTCCTGTTAGGCCAATTCCTCCTGCCCCCCCCCCCCCCCCCCCCTCAGAAAAAGATGCGAACAACGCCAATGTCATCCCTTAAGGCGCAAGTACGGTGGTGCATTGCTGGCGGCAGGCTCCACTCTTCGCGCTCACCATTTCTTTTTCAGGTCCTCGTAATTCCCTTTGAATGCAGCCACGTCTTTTGCTGCTTGTTGTACCGAGCAGGCCAAGAAGAAAGGTCACATCTTGTAACACGAGAAGTCGGTTGGTTAGGATGCGAAATTTGGGATAAAATGCGAATGGAAATAATAGTCACGGGATGAGAAGTGAACGAGGATGGGGAGGAAAGTAAAACGGGACGGAATGCGATCATGTTGATCGTTCGTTAATGCATAGAATCTCGGGGCTCTCCGTAGCGCGCTGTTGAAAGTGTGCTGAGCAGGAGCGAAGCACGCGACTATCCCTCCGTGGGCTCCCTCGCAGCAGAGAAAGTGAGAGGAGAACGGCCATAAACAGCTTGTTGCTTCCCAACCAAGTGCCTCCCTATTCTCGTCTCTTTGCTTCTTCTCTCTTCCTAAGTCGCCGCTAACGATTTCCACGGCGATTTCCTCGCCAATTTCTCGCCCATCTTTTTGTCTCTTCCACTCTCTATTTCTCTCCCTCTTTCTCTGTCTGTTTTCCTCTCCCTCTTTCGTCTTCGTTAGCACTCCAGAAGCGTACGGTCGTTTGGGCCAGATTTTCAAAGGTCCATTCTTTTCATTCGCTTATGACGTTTCTCTGGCAAACCCATGATGACCCATATATCTTCTCTTTGACAACGCTAAAGCAGAATTGGTAGTAAATGGAATGGAAAACAGTAGCACGTAACTAATTCAAAAGCAGTTGGACGGTGGCTCATGCATAATGTCTGAGCAACGTGGCGGTGAATTATGTGATGTGAATAAAATATTCAAATGGTGATCAAAATCTGATGGACGGCGTTACGAATAGTCAGTGTTAATGTTTTCCATTTGCAAGCTAATTATCCGAAACTGTATAACATTTGTATAAGGGCACAGGACAATTTTATTTTATCATCAATCCATCGGACGATTACATCTCCAAAACCACTCACGTTCAAAAGGAATAGATTGATTCGTTTTGATCAGTCGGAGAAGTCTCGACAAAAGGTTGCGCAAGATCCAATGAGTCAAGTAGAATGATGTCGCGAGCGCTCCTACTCCTCAAAAAATCATTACGTCCACACGCATCGTCAACTACCTTACTGTGAGTCTGTACTATGGCGAAATTTCGTTGTGAACATTAGACGAGCACAATGTGAGCACGCATTGCACGTATAGAGAGGAGGCCTTCGGATAGTGCCACAGTAGCTACGCATATAAGAGAAAACACAATGCTCGCGTGAACAATGGTCGCGAGATTCCCGACGAGGAGGAATATAAAAAAAGGAGCTCGAAGACATACGGGAGACTCCGCTACAACACCTGTCATTAACAGTCGTTATTAACGCATGGCTTACTTCGCTCTGCAAATACTACTCTAGTGCTGGACTTGCCAGTGACGAGGACAAAGTAGTACAGGAGAAAAACTGGTACGAGGAAAAAAAAAGGTCATGAGTGCTGCGAAATGCGACGACTTTGTGGTATCTCCTCCAGCTAATAAAGAACAACAAAAAAATATATTCCCATTGTTGCTTCCTTATTTTTGGTGTATTTATAAGTTTCATTTCGTAGAGTCAAGCAGCTTCCTTAATTTTGCTCAGCGTAGACTCGAAACCCGTGGAGAACTCTTCAGGGAAAGAAAACCGATTTGTTATATTTAAGAAGCAATTGTATCATCGGAAAAAGGATTGACCTGCAAACTGTCTTTTGTACATGACTCATTCGAGTCTTTGATTCCAGTAACCCAAATGTCGCATATTAAAATGCGAGTGCAAAGAAGTTGATGTTCTTCAAAAAAGAAAAACTCATTGCAAATGTAACAAGCAGATCAGCTGATTACTTTGCTGATTACTTCAGCTGTTACAACGTTCCAGCTTTTATATTACGAGGAAGTAGAAGGAAATCTGTAGGAAATAAAAGTCAGATAATTTAGGATAATTGTAAATGAATGTATAGAAATACATTTTGGAAATACATTAGAGGTTAAACAAACCGAACCATACTCAAGTAGATCTGCTAGATTACTTTGTCAATTGCTTCAGCTGTTAACATATTCCAGATTTTCTAATACGAGCAAGAAGAATGAGCTCTAAAAGAAATAAAAATCACGGAGTCTAAGATAATCGTAAATTAATGTATGGAAATACATTTGAAAAATACATGTATGGGAATACATTAGAATTCCAACAAACCGAAACAAATCCAAGCAGACCAGCTGATTACTACAATTGCTTCAGTCGTTACCATATAAGAATTTTTTATACGAGGAAGTGAAATGAGCTCTGTAGGAAATAAAAATCAGGGAATAAAGGATAATAGTGAATGAATGTGAGGAAATAGATTTTGGGAATACATTTGGAAAATACATTAGAATCCAAACAAACCGAAACAAACCAAAGCAGATCAGCTACTTTGCTAATTGTTACAGCTGTTACTATGTTTCAGTTTATAGAAGAAATAAAATTCTGGGCATCTAGGATAATCGTGAACGAAAGTATGGAAAGAATATACAAGGGATAATTTGGCAAATTTTTCCATGTGTCCATCGGCTTTTCCATATAATTTGAAACTCAATAACCTCAGCAATGTATGGAAATGGGGTTGTAAGAACAGCATCTGATCCTTAAATCAGGATTGAACAAATTCTCTGATATGGTGATGCATGTCTACGAAAAAGGACTACAAAAATGTTGCTCCAGCGTTTATTGGGACACCGGCAATAATCGAAGTGTTTAGGTGAACTAACTCGAATACTGGAGAATCTCAACTGCGTGTGTGTATGTGGGTGTATCAATTTCTCTAGAAGATTGTAGGAGCGTCCAGCATCTCTGGTTTATCGAAATATCGAAAGCCCGCGCTTACACCTTGTGTAAAATCCGGGCATGTTATTCATCCTTCATTCCCCTTTCTCTCTCTCTCTCTCTCTTTCTCTCTCTCTCTCTCTCTCTCTCTCTCTCTCTCTCTCTCTCTCTCTTCATTCCTCTGAACGAGATTCTGTTGGACGGGCGCTGGTGATGCTGGTGCGTTTAAGAGGAATGAGAATCAAGAGGTCTTGTTTGGTGCGGGGTTTGAGAATTCGCGCAAGGAAGACTCAAGGGGCTCCATGGACCAGGGAATATACATGGGAACCATCTATATGTAGCCGGAAGATATTGCATCGAAATGCGAAATTTGTACAACGTGGAATTATCGCGGAAGGCATGCGAAGGAGTTGAGCTGGACGTGGACAGCGAAAGAGGTAGGGGGAAGAGAAGACGAAAGGAGAGCGAGACAGAGAGAAGAGGGTTAACCGCTTTGAGGAGGATGGAGAAAGGATTTGGCCAAGGGAACTCAGGTTCCCTAGATATATCGTACGTATATAAGTCCAAGAAACAACAAAATGGCGTAAGCTGAATCCCTTCGCGTGTTAAATTGTCATGGTTACGCCGTTTTGTTTTCTAGAATTCGAAATTCGTTTCGTTGGTTTCGGATCTGCGAATCCGAACCGCGGAAGTGTGAGGGGTGCTGGAGCTAGTAGAAGGAGGTTTCAGAAGGTTTCCTTGATCGGTTGTAGGTGCGAGGAAGAAGCTAGGTTCGCCAGAGCAATAGGTGGAGATGGACAAGTTAGGATGCGATGGAGCGATGGATGGATGAGAAATAACACGATATGCTGGAGCGAAGGAAGAACAGAATGAGAATGCACGATGGAGAAAGCAAGACGACGGAGAGGGGCGCAAAGACAGAGCGAGGGAGGAGAGGGAGAGAGAGAGAGAGAGAATAACCTGGATACCATGTTGGTGATGCTAGGGTTGTGCAATGTCTAAGAGATAGACTACGAACAGGAACCAGGGGTTAGAAACACGTAAGGAAGGATGAGAGAGCAGAGGAGAGAGATAGGAAGGGAGAGAGAGAGAAAGAGAGAGAGAGAGAGAGAGAGAGAGAGAGAGAGAGAGAGAGAGAGAGAGAGAGAGAGAGAGAGAGAGAGAGCCCCGAGGGCTAAGGCTCGCGAAGGTTTCCAGATACTAACCCTTGGCCAAGCGAGGCAAAACCACCCCACCCCACCCGAGGTCCGGAATAATCTACAATCCATATCAGTCTTAGGTAGTAGTCCAGCAGGGAACATTCAACCTCCCTTCGCACTCACTCTCGCTCCATCTCTCTTTCTCGAGGACCAAGAGTCCTCTCGTCTTTGGGCGAATCTATATAGTGATGTATTGCTGGAACTACCTTAGCAATGGTCTCTCTGTTCTTGGACGTCCCTTCCAGGCCTCGAACTTCCCTTCTTCGCTTCTGACAACCCCTTTCTCTTCGCTCTGGCCATTTGCCTATATGATCGTTGCTTCTCTAGCTCTCTGTCTTCGTCTCTTCCTTTTACTATCTCCCCCTCTCTCTCTCTCTTTCTCTCGTAGTGGTAGTCTTCTCAGATTCTCCAGAGTCCAACTCTGTGCTCTTCCCCTCCAGCTCGCAAGCATCTTCTTCCTCCTCTCGGTCGTGGCCGCAACCCTTCCTGCTGGTAGCCGGCTAGTCAATACCCATACGCGTTCCTTACCTACGATCCTCCACCTCTCTCTCTCTCTCTCTCTCTCTCTCTCTCTTTCTCTTCCTCTCAACCCCTTACTATGTAGCCGGTAAATATACGTATTCGCGCGTCTATGCAACAGAATGGCGTGAATACCAGGCTCTCAATATATATCGACATCGGGCTGGGCAACCCCGATGGCGATATATATCCACTATGTCCAATGTTAAGAGAAATCACGGAAAATGATTTTTCAGCTGGGAGGCTAGAACCATACAAATGAAATTCATCTTGGAAACGAGGAATGCACATTTTATCGTTTGTAGTCGAGAAAGGAATGGCTTCATTCCTATGATAGGAAACCATACACAGCGCACAATAATTTCCCTACTGCCAACGCTCTTTAACCGAAACAAACCTAAGCAATTGGATAAACGCTTCAACATTTTTGCCCGTCGGTTATTTCCAAAAATGATTTTGTTCCGGGGATCAGTGTGTTCGGCGTGCGTTGAGGCTCCAGTGTACCGGGTCTCCAGGGTGGTGAAGATTCTCTCCTCTCTCTTTCTTGCTCTCTAGCTTCCCTCGAGCATCTCCCTTAGACAGAGCTTACATCCGCACATCTAGGGTCCGTCCGGTCGTACAACCTTCTCCTTGCGTCCATGGAACCGATCACAGCCTTGACGTAACTCTCTCTATCTCTCTCTCACCCTCGCACTTCCAACAGCCCCCTCCCCCCTCTTACCTCGCTCGCCCGGCCTCCCGAGTAACGACGAAATTACCCTGGACTACGCGGGCACAGCATCTTCGACGATAAATTCCCTCGACAACTCGCGTATCGCTGACTCGAAACACCGTTCTCTCCACGCTGTTCTCTGCTTCGCCTCAAGCCAGAGACAGGCAGCTCGATCGAGCGGACAGACCATCATAAACATACACACACACATACGCCTCATAAATATACTCCTAGATCTCGTATATACACACACCCACACACACATTAGACATTTCCGGCAAAACTGGCCAACCTGTCACTGCGATCAAGTTGGATATGATCCACGATCTTTCCATGTTTGCTCTGGAGCATCAAGATTATTTTACTGGACGGAGGGATGCGAAAAGCTGGCGTAGTCTAACTTCCGTCATCATGAAATAACCTGAGGAAGAGGACTCGGGCATGGAACAAGTACTGTTTTTTATTATTTTTTTTCTAATGTTACTTTGCACCCTCTCGTAGGTTTTACCCCACACTTGTGCTGGCTGATTTCCGTTCTTCAGAAGTCGTTATTTGAAGAACTCGAATAAACATCAATATTTATAGATGTTCTTATACCGAGGTTTTTGCTACGGTCTTCGTGCCATTTGGTGCAATGATGGTATACAGGGTCTCTAGAGATTCGATAACTGGCAGTACCATCGCGAAGATCCATTTTGAAGTGTCAGCAGACTTCGTTGGCATAGGAGAGCCTATGTATATTCAAGAAGTCTCATAGCGATCACCCGTCGTCTATTTTCTACTTCTGTACGGAATGTTAAAATCTGCGCTTCTCCTCACTATCCGATGACCGCTACTATGACCGCCACACGTCTGCCTAATCGACCGAATATTATTTTTATTATATATGTATATATTCGTAAGTGTGTGTGTGTGTATTGTATGTTATCGTTGGATGGACAGGCATCGCAAATTGCCCCGGTTCCGGCAATAAACTTGTATCGTGACGGGCACTAGGATATGGTGAGAAACGAAGCTCGGAGAAATCGAATTTGTAGTCATGTCTAGAAGACCGAAAGCATTAAAAGCCAATTTTAAATGTCGCAGCGGTGTCATTCGTCCGGCAGCCGACTACTTAACGAAACTCTTGATGAATATGTATATAGATATATGGAGGATTGTGCATTCGAGAATCAAAATATTCTAATGTAATGAATGTTTACTGTTCCAGCGAGCGATAAATCCAATTGTGCTCCAATACCCAAACTATTTATAAGTATACAAGTGTCTTCATTTTCTCCAACGATGGTATGATAAATGACACGTGGGTAGCCAATGAAGTTTGAATTTCGAGGGAATTTTTCTTTAATTCTCGATTAGCGAACAATATTTATAAATATAGAACTGCGCCTTTGTCATTACCAATGGCATTTTGACAATCGGCATAAAGCTATCGACATAATGAAGATAACCGCCAGCAGTGCAGGCGTGGTCTGCGATCGGCCAAGCATCGTTGGCCTGGGCCACCACTTGGACCGGTGACCGCCCAGCTTGTTTTCCGCCGTTGCCGGGTGCCCTCGTGATTATGCGATACTATGGCGGATTAAGAAACGAGGGACTGTGGACAACACTCTGCAATGGCCAATGTGGGATCAAATCAAAAGGAATGGGAGTGGTCAGGGCTGTTACGACGAAGCCCGGAGGGCTATTACGAAAAAGCATTGTCAATTGGGACAAAATACATACTAAGTAAAGCTCCAATTCAAAGGGAAATGTTGATAATGGCTGCTGCCTACATGGAAATAAAATATATAAAAAATATATCGAAAGATATATAAAACATATATAAAATATATTTTGTACGAAAAATTGGATATGTCAATTATATTTTTGGATATAAGTCAAAACCTATGCGATATATAAATATAAATACATTTAAGATATATCTTAAATATATCAGACATACAAACTGAATATATGTTTTGTATATTGGGGAATATACTGGAGAAAATATGCTGACGTATATAGAAAAATACATTTATGATATATATAAAATTTATCGAAAATGTATTACTAATGTACGTTTTATATATTTTGAACGTGAAATCCGATTATGATATCTAATATTTTTATAATTATAATTATAATATTAGAGCATATTAGAATTAAATAATGAAATTTGGCACTCAAATGTTTAGTTTGGAAAATTTGGATTTTAGAACATCAAATAGTCGCTATAAGGATACATTCATAGCTGTTATTCCATAGCATACACTGCCCATAGTCAGAACGTCAAAAATCTAACCATGAAGGTAGATACTTTCATATCTCAGCATATGCAGCTATTTTCATATCTCGATTTTGCATGTTTCGTCATCTGTCAAGAGACTTGACATCAAAAACAGTTCCGAAGGAATAAATAACCGAAAGAGCAATTTGTCCAACGAACGAACCATAGTTGTCGAATTTATTGAAAAACGAAGTGATATCATTTGGATTTGTCGGACAATTTATAAAAAGGATTTGTCAAAGGACTCAACGAACCAACTATTCATTGAAAAACGTTGTTCGATTTGGTTTGATTTAAGTATTTGTATTCACGTTTAATTTGTATTTTAAAATTACATTTGTACTTTGAGATTACATGCATTCTACTTTTTTTTAATTGGTGCTGTCATCTCCTGCCCAGGATTAGTCGGCGGCCATATTTTTTTAAAAATATTTACCGAGAGCATAACAGGAGATACGTCATCGTGACAACGTAAAAGAATTCGATTTCGAAGGTTTCACCGTCAACAAAGCGTACATAATAATTGGATCGTTTCTCGACTTTCGTGTAATTAACATAAATAAATAGGATCGCACCTCAAAATTATTCGTTATAAATTTTTTTGTAATATCTGTTTGATTCCTGCAGATATTTATAAAATTTATTTTATATAGATTTTATAAATATCTTAAAATATGCCAAAAATGTACTTATTTTAAATGTATTCCGTATACACTTCAGATATATTACGAGTATATTTGAAATATACTCTGAATATATTTCAATAATATTTTTAATCTAGTATGAATATATTTCGAATACATTTTAGATGTATTTTGAAGACATTCAAAGTATATTTTAAGCATAATGTAAGTATATTTCAAGTATATCTTGAATACACTTTAAATATATTTCAATAATATTTGAAATATAGTATGAATATATTTCGTGTAAATTTTAGATGCAGTTTGAATATATTTAAAGTATATTTCAAATATAGTTTGAATATATGTAATCGCATATCCAACATATATTCTCTATACATTCTGAAGATATATTTTTTGACGAAAAGTTGGATATCGCGAATATATTTTTAAAGCGTTTCCCGTATATATTGCATGTATCTAATATATATCTAAGATATATAATATATATCAGAAATATATTTTACATCTATTTTTAATATATCGAAAAATATATTTTTACATATATTTTATTTCCATGTGGGTGACGAGCATCAAGCATAATAGGAGGGGGTTCATAAACATGAGTAAGCTATGAGAATGGAGTTTGAGTTTAACCAGAAGAATGGATTTGATCAATAAGAAATGAGGTTCCAAACGGTCCTCGGACGAAGTAATCTATTGAATCAAAGGTTCCGAATAGACGAAAATAATTGTTACCTTGTAGTTATGTGATACATACCCACGTGAAAACGTATGCGGCAAAGCCAAAGTGGATCGCCGATTGAATGAAATGAGAATCTAAATGCTTGTCTAAATTTGTCGGGTCACGTGTATGCGACACGTAAATTCGGCGCTACGAATGCTTGAATAATATAACTACAAGGTATATGTGTGAGCGCATATATGGTGAAATATCATTTCCAAGATATTCGACTTCCAGGATCGTCCTCGTGGTTGTTGCCCATTGTCCCCACTCTTGACATTGTTTGAACCCCAATGTCTTCAAAATCATGATTAGATAAGTACATTTATATAGAGGACATGGCAAGGACCACTCTCAAATTAGCAAGATGTGCTTATAGCCAATATTACATAAATATAACGTGTTGCAAAGTCCTTTTCTCCAAATCTATACATATAAAACAGTCTCGTGACTGACTGACTGACATATAGACAAGGCACAGCCTCAACCGCTGAACATAGAACCATGCAATTTGGAAGATATGCTCCTTAGACGATGTAGGGATGCACTAAAGAAGGATTTTTCTAAAATCAATTCTTGAGGGGGTGAAATGGGGTATAAAAGTTTGTGTGGAAAATTGTATTCCTTACGTTTATCAACTTGTAACTTAATATAAATATTTTTCAGAAAAAATAGAACACATGTTTTAGAATTAAAACAACCCCTAATTAGGGGTGCAACGAGGCATTGAAGTTTTTACGAAAAAATCGAATACTCTGCTTTTATCTCAATAAATATTCGGAAGATATGTTTCTCAAACGGCGTAGAGGTCCACTAAGAAAGGATTAGCTTCTCCCATGGTCAAGAATACATAGGCTGTTCGAGAGTATCGAGTGCCCAAAACTTGAATGTGCTTGCCGAAGGCCATAAATCATGCAATGTTGTTTATAGAACTATATTGCAAAGCCATATAGTTCTGTAGACAACAATGGCATTGTATGATAGTGAAGTCAGTCATTGTATGATATTGCAGTCTGTCAGTCTACCACCGTACCTGAGAAATATCATACTTTGCCTCCTGTCTTTATTTCTTACTCTTTATCGCTTTGGTTATCTTCTCTCTGGATTAAATCCTAAAGTCCACGCGCATGAAGTCATGGGCAAAAGCTAGTGTATATATATATATATGTAAGTGGTTGCATATAAAGCCGCCAACTGGCGATAGATGGCGTTAGGTACACTATTTTCTCGAATTAAAAGGTGGCAATACACATGATTATAGGTTCATAGAGTCCCGCTAAAACGCCATACGTGACATTTGTGTGACGGTTTAAGGTAGTAGTCTTGCCAAAGGCCCATCAAAAAGCTTCGAAATATTGCGGAATATTCTTATAATGTAGGTTATACATTTTATCGGGATGTAGAAACTTATAAATTAATGATGAAAACGACTAATATAATGTTTACCTAATCCTCACTTTGGTATCAGACTATCCATTCCGGCTACTAATACGTAGGTACTCTGCATATACGGATATGCACAAACTACTGTAATCTAGTTCTAGTCTGCTCCAGTCGTTGCGTGGCGCTAGCGACGCTAGACATTGCTTAATTTAAATCGCTATATCTTTGAAACTAGGCGGTCAAAATTCGTGATTTTTTTGACCCACTTCGTCATATGTTCCTCTGTAAATGAGATTTTTTTTTAATCTGTCGAAAAGTTTCGAAGTTATTGCGTGAAATGTGAAATTTTCCACTGCTCCCCTTAAGAACACGAGTAAAATCATGAAATCTTTTATTGCCAATATCTCGGAAACGGAAGGGTAAATCCTTTTAAATGTTGCAGGTAATCATTTAATAGTGTCCTGGATGATTCCTCAAAATTAAAGAAAATCTATAGAGAAACGCCTTGGCGAGACTACTACCTTAACATCATCTATTTTATTTGTGTTTAGAATGACGAGTTTTATTCTGAATTAATCACATTTGAGAGAAGTTATAGTCCATTATGTCCTGGCGAAAAAATCAGCCGCAGAAATACATCGTTGATTAGAATTTTTTTTTCCTTTTTCAATATAATATTTATTTTTAGCTACATAATTCATATTTAATTATATTGCCCGTAGGGTCTCTAAACTATTATGGTATAGAAAATAGATGTGTCGTACATGAATGTACATGAGGTTCTTATTGTCTTTCGACTTGTGTGCGTCCGAGTTTGTCTTTCGACATTACTTTTTCGTTTACTAGAGGAAGTTTACGCCAAACATGGTCGATCGAGTATGACGTGCAAAGAATTTCTTCACTGTAGCCAACAAGAGCCGCGAAAAACAACCCAAAAGCAGGGTGTCGTTCATTACAAGCCACTGAAACTGTCGGAAACCATCACTGGGGATCGTTATCGACGGCAACTGATGCGTTTGAGTGAGCTCTGCACAAGAAGAGGCCGAAATGGGCAAATCGGCATGACAGGTTGATTTTGCAGCACGACCTGGCGTTGTCGTGCTGCATGTTGCTCAACCGGTTAAGAAGTAGTCAGAAGAATCGAACTGGGTAATCCTACCCCACCCGCTATATTCCGTAAACATCGCTCCCTCCGATTACCATTTGTTCCGGTCGATGTAATCAGCGCTTCCGACTCCGTACTTCACCTCGTACGAAGGAGTTGAAAAATGGCTGGATGACTAGTTTGCCTCTAAGCAATCAGGATTAATACAGCATGGCATCCGAATGCTGGTCAAAAAATGGGCCAAGCTTGTCCGTGCCGATCGGCAATACTTTGAATAAATCAGCTCGTCGATTTGCTGTCGAAGCACTATCTTTTCTTACACTCAAAAATGGGCCGTTTCATATGCAACAACCTGATACATATACGTATGTATCTATCTACACATATTGGGTGAAGTAAAAAGTTCTGAGCGCTTTCCGCTAGATGTCTTTAGTGAGCTATATCTCACGATGTATACATCGCGTCGGGTCATACTCTACGGCGATTTAAAGGTGACATTACGCTGTAAAAAAAGTTATTTGACATTTTTGCGTTTAGTGAAGTCAGCTGTGTGTTACGGAGTTCCAAAATGGAGGTAAAAAAAAAGACAATTCGATACATTCTTCAGTACCACTACGACCAAGGTGAAAAGGCGGAGCAGGCGGCCAAAAAAATTTGTGCTGTTTATGGACCCAATACAATATCGAATGCAACAGCAAAGCAGTGGTTCCAACGATTCCGATCTGGTAATATGGAACGTCGAAGATGAGGCATGCATTGGTAGGCCAATCGTCAAAAATGTCGATAAAATCATGGAAATCGTCGAGTCGGACCGGCATTTATTCCATTGCCCAGGAACTGAAGATTAGCCAGAAAACCGTTTGGAACCATTTGCATAAGGCTGGTCTCAAGAAGAAGCTCGATGTATGGGCGCCACACGAATTGACGCAAAAGAACCTTACGGACCGAATTCATGCCTGCGATTCTTTTCTGAAACGTAACGAAATCGACCCATTTTTTAAGCGGATGGTGACTGGCGATGAAAAATGAGTCACATACGAGAACTACAGCCGAAAAAGATCGTGGTCCAATCGCGGTGAGCCGGCCCAAACGATCGCAAAGCCCGGATTAACGGCCATGAAGGTTTTGCTGTGTGTTTGGTGGGATTGGAAGGGAATCATCGACTATGAGCTGCTCCAATCGGGCCAAACACTCAATTCGGACCTCTACTGTCAACAACTGACCAGATTGAAGCAAGTGATCGAACAGAAGCGGCCAGAATTGGCCAAAAGGAAGGATGTTGTGTTCCATTAAGACAACGCCAGGCCGCACACATCTTTAACGACGCGCCAGAAGCTACGAGAGCTTGGATGGGAGGTTCTATCGCACCCGCCGTCAGTCCAAACCTGACACCAAGCGATTATCACCTTTTCAAGCATTTGCAAAATTTTCTTGATGGTACAAAACTGGCCTCAAGAGAGGCTTGTGAAAATGAGCTGGTCAAGTTTTTTACCAATAGGGACGAGAACTTCTTCAATCGCGGAATCATGAAATTGCCTTCAAAATGGACAAAAATTATCGAATAAAACGGCGCATATTTGATCTAAATCGGATAATCCTAACTATGTTAATTCCATCGTCGAAATAAAGCGAAAAAACGCTCAGAACTTTTTACTTCATCTAATATATTCAACTCTTAATCTCCAAAATATCATTCTTCTTGTTAATTATTTTCTCCCCAATACACTTTGGTCCTCTTTCATCCGGAAACGAGCAAAAAACATTCGTCCATCTTCTCCCAAAGTATTTTCTACTCCTCATAGGGTTACCATGACAATTTCAAAGCTTCGATCGTAAAGGCGAAGTGACTTCCCTATTAAATAATCGTAACCTCCATCATCCGTAAAACAACGATGCGGCGCAATCTCAAAAAAAACTTCAGGATTCGCGTGTGCCTTGAGGGCCGAGAAAATTCAATCGCGTAGAACACAAACAAACAGGCCGAAGAGTAATGCGTTTATCGGATTGCGAGCACTAGCGAGAGAGATGTAGAAATAAAGTCAAGTACGAAAACGTAATGCAAAAAATTGGCAGGTGGAAAAACGAGAAACATGACTCCGCGAATGTATTTATTCCACGGTGAATTTTACGAGGCCGTAAAGTCGATATGATACCGTGTGCATAGGGTTTATCCGCGAAAAAGAGACGCCAAGAGCATCATACACAGCAACGTGTATTGTAAGAATTCCCTCGTGTGTCTCTGCCGAGCTTGCGCAATTAGAATCGGAAATTACAAGGCACCCTTTTCGATATCTCGTGCACGAGAAAGAGAGCAAGACTATGAGATTGGTAGAAAAAGAGAGAGAGAGAGAGAGAGAGAGAGAGAGAGAGAGAGAGGAGGGGCGGGGGGCAATTCAACGGACAATGGTAATGGAGCTGATAACATTACGAATTAAATATAGAAAATACAGAGACTCCTTGCGCATCATCGACAAATAAAATCCATCAAATATTCTGCTCCAACACCCGATGCTCCTCTACAAACTAAAGTACGAATCTCTTTTCTTCGCGATCACTGTCTGGATGGATGGGAAAAAAGCAAAGCCACCGATCTGGGAACTTTTTTGGTTTGCATTCCGTCGACATCGAACGAACTGTTCTGTCGATTATCAATCTTCTGTTATTTCTTTTTTTATGATCAGTATAGAACGTGCGTCGTGAAAAAGAGGGGTACTTTTCGAAAGGTAGTATTTTTTTTTGTTTAAAAAATCGAGGCATTCGTCTTACAAATTCTCTATGCCCTAACAAATAATTAGATATATTGTTAAGTATATTTTTTACAGTCTGAATTACTTGGAATGGGATACCTTTTGTATATGTACGTATATATTGTCAATATATATGTACATATACATAATATATTAAAAAAAGAATATTATCTCGTGATCTGCTTTACTAGCGAATATAAATGCACTGTTACATGTGACTTCTCTTGCAGCGCCCCCCCCCCCCCCCCACCTTTTTTATTTCACGATGTTCTCGAATCACTGCACTCACGCGCATCTTTACGGCTTTTCCTCGAATCTTCCTGTCCTTATTCGATGCAATCCCACTGCACCGAGCTCGCCTTGTCTCATCGCTTCGCTCTCTTTCTCTCTCTCTCTACGTACATCATGATTATATATATATATATATATATATATATATCGATTGAGAACTTCACATAGTTTCAACGTGCTCTCATCTCGAAGCACTTCTTATTCTTCGTTCTTTCAATCTTCCACGATCCTCTTTTCGCGAGAAACCCAGGCCTAATTGAATAATTAGAGTCGCTAGAACACTCGGATAAAGTCGTGTTACATGAAGATCCAGAAAGATTCAGAAAGAAAGACACGAAGGTAGATTTTTTTTACAAGCAAACTACTTTTAGTATGTTTTTCATTTAATATATTTACTGTAATAAATGTATTAAATATATTATATATAAATTCATTTAATACATTTATATTTTAATTAATTTAATTAATATATTAGGTGGATGACTTAATTTTTACAGATTTTTCAGCAAATTTATTTGATATAAAAAAATAGAGAACAACGAACTTAATCTTGGAAATATTGTCCATCGTTTTCTATGACCTTGCGCCATCTCTCAGGTAACATACGAATGCCGTCGCGAAAGAAACTTGCAGGCTTCGAGGCGATAAAGTCATAGACGAATTTACGCACATCGTCCAGCGTTTTGAACTGTTTATCCACTAAGGCGTGCTGCATTGATCGGAACAAATGGTAGTCGGATGGGGCTAAGTCTGGTGAGTATGCCGCGTGCGGGAGAACTTTCCATCCCAAGTTCAAGAGGATCTTCTGAGTCGAGCGAGCAACGTGAGGTCGAGTGTTGTCATGCAGCAGTATGACTTGCCTGCTTCCTTGCCCAGTAAATAGCCTTTTCTGATCAAGTTTTTCGCTCAGTTTGTTCAATTGTCGGCTGTAGCGTTCCGCAGTCACCGTCTGACCAGTTTCCAGGAGTTCGTAATAAAGCACATCCTTCATATCATGTCCAGGGCGCGGCTGGTCACTAAGATCGAAATCACCACTTCTAAAACGTTTGTACCAATAATTACACTTTTCATAAGACACAACGTCGGCACCAAGAACACTACAACTTGATTCCCGTGCTTTATAAGCATTTTTTCCTTGTTGGAATTCGTATAAAATGCAGTGCCGAATGTGCTGTTTATCAGTTGCCATGGTAAACGCTGCTATTCTGAGAGGTTATGTAACTCACGTAGACTTGTCGTTTGGTGTTCTGAAACCTTGCGTCCGATCCTTTCAAAGCCACAAAAGACCGCGAAAATATTTCTATTTTAAATATAATTTTAAGCTCGAAAAAAAAATCTGTAAAAATGAAGTCATACACCTAATAAAACGCTTTATATGAAGTTGTATTATTTATCAAAGTGAATGATAATCACACGATCAATGATTCTACAATGAAATTGTCACTTAAATAGAGTTGGAACGAAAAATTATTGACTGCAAATGAAATCAAACAGTTGGATAATACGACGTTATTTTTTATCGACACTGGTGGATGGGCGGTCGTAGTTCGGCTTTTGGCGGTACTTCGAGTCAAGCAGCATTGTACATGGTCGATACTCAGAGCGGCCACCGCTTAACCGTGCACGGACTGGCGCATTAACCAGCCAGCGGAATGCCAATACTTCTGATACCTTGGTGTAGATATTCGAGTTAAAGGTCTGTGCACCAGAGAATCAGAAGGATATGGGGCTCTTTGTACCGGCACGGGTTTTCCACATTTTCCCCGTGACCTCGGCAAATGCGTTATAGTGTTTAAGACGGTTGTGGACGCAACGGAAATTAGGTTAGATTAGCGTAGTGTGGGTAGGAAAATAATAATAAATAGGAAAGAGTTCAATTGGGAAGTGTTATACGTAAAAAGCCGCAAGGGTATACGTTTGAACTCTGGAAATAAAAAATAATAATATAACGTTAATTTTTATTCCCGAAATTATAATTTTTCACATGAGGGTAGGGAGGGGCATATTGAGCAGTCGGATAAGTTGGGCAATCGAAATATCTGGAAAACTAAGTACCGCACGCGGGTGCATTAAAAAGCGGACCGAGAGGTATGGGGGAGGGGAACACATCACGCCATCGCCCGTTGCCATGCGGCGCAAGACACGGTAACATGGAACGTTTCACTATTTTTGCACCCAAAAGTAAAAAAAAAACGTGATTGAAAGATTTTCTTCTACCATTGTATGAGAAAAAATATTTCAAAGTTCATTGCAATTGATGTTGATGTTTCAAAACCTAACTCATTAGCAAGCAACTGTTGGTTTATTACTGCATTGTACCAAATCATGTTGCATACGTCTGATTTTTTTATACAATTTTTACGTTGCTCAACTTACCTCATACCCATGCTCAACTTACTCCACTATCGGGGCAGGTTGAGCAAATATGGCTTTAGTCATTTCAGAGCGATTACCTGTGAAACAATAAGGATAACAGGAATTTCGTCTATAGATTTTTTTTCCCAGATAAATTTCTTATTGACCAATGTAGGTTTCATTTTTATACGACAGACTGTTAAGTCCTTAGACCACTCTAGAGGCCAAAAAAAGGGACATTTTGTGATTTTTTTTTCAGCGAAGCCATAAAATAAATCGGAATTACAAAACAGGGGTTTTATTATACACGTAATTGACTATACAAAATTATTTTTTCACAGCGATACATCTCAAAATGGCGACTGCAGCATTTTTCCGATGACGCCTTTATTTCTGGAAGGTCAACGGCCGGACCAACAGCTCGTATAATTTTTGAGTTATGAAGAGAGACTAAAGTTTTTCTGATTATATATAAGAATAGCTATAGAAGTACGTAGGAATTTTTTGATATATTGTTTTTTTGTCAAAATGGCGCATTTCTAAAACAAAAAGTATGAAATGCCATGAGAAAATCGTCAGAAAATTGTTTATAAGAAAGGAACTATGCAATATAATTTAAAAAATTCTACGTAGTGCCTCAGAAAATGTAATTTTAAATATACAGTTAAAATTTCAAGTGAATCGGTTGAAAATTGTTTCAGTTATGAATCCGGCCGACTTGAAAAATGTAGTTTTGAGCTAACCGCGTTTAAAGTTAGTAGAAAGTCACGACATGAATAAAGAGGGGTTGCGCTAGAATTCGAAAATCGAGTACTTAGAGATTTTCGAATGGTACATTTTTAACAAGAAAAAAATCGATTTTTGGAAAATCCTAGAGTGGCCTAAGGCCTTAAGGAATTACAGGGCGATAATTCCAAACTTGTTCAACATGCCCCTCCCTATCCAATATATCGACACACTCTGAGAAAGTAATTGCAATTATATGAAGGCAATAAAAAGTTGCGAGATTTGAAGATAAGATAATCAGATGAGTGTACAGCACATGTGAGATAAGGGCTAATGGGAGCCTAATACAAAGTAGAATGTTTCAGCCCCCCCACCCCCTCTCTCGGTATTAACGACGTGCTCGGTTATTCAATGTTAAGCCGAAGTTTTTGCCCCTCCCGCACAAGGTCCGTGGTGCATTATTGAGGGATTATTCTCTACGGTTTCGACTATATCTCATGCGAATGGCGGTTCATTCTGGTGTTCCTGGATCAAGCCATGTCAACCATTTTCTTCGTCTTGAATGTTCGACTTTCCAATTCTCCCGATCCTATATAACCTCGATTCAACGATTTAGTCCAGAAAGACTGAGGGAGAGAGCAGGAGAGAGAGAGAGAGAGAGAGAGAGAGAGAGAGAGAGAGAGAGAGAGAGAGAGAGAGAGAGAGAGAGAGAGAAAGAGAGATAGAAAGAGACAGATGATATTAGATATTTCTTAAAACGACATTTCCTGTTCTCGCTCTCTCTCTCTCTCTCTCTCTCTCTCTCTCTCTCTCTTTCTGTCTCTCTCTCTCTCTCTCTCACACACACACACACACACACACACACACACACACACACACACACTCTCTCTCCCTCTCTCCATCGTTCTTCCCTCGATCTCTCGCTCTACGTTCCCTTACTATTTCAGGCAATCTTCATTCATGATATCTTCTCGTTCCCTGGCTTATATCTCGTCTGTATATAGTTAGCCGGGAATCTGATTGCGAAATCACTGCATCAGAATGACACGACGCTTTATCATTCAGAGCGGATGCGTATTCTCGTCCTTCTCGTCGTTGTGTAATCGCCCTTCGAAGGATCCGCACATTAGGTATATATCAAGCATGGTTATACAGAACAAAAAGCCAATATACGCCGACTCGCGTTCTCTTGAGACGTCCAAATGTCCCAACGTGGTATATGGAGCAACGCAGGAACGACGACGCGACACTGAGCGCCTTCTTCATTCACAGGCCCAGCGAGTTCTCTGACCTATCGGATCGATTGTATTACTTTACGTGCCGGAAAACTGTTACATTTCTCAGCTTCAACGACAGCCGGCTAAATCTTTTTTAACGACGCTTTACGTTCTCACACGTCGAAGGACTTTATAACGTTTACTTGCGAATTAAAACAGGAATAGAAATAATTCCGAATGACACCGCACGAATTATCGAGAAACAACCCATTCAAATGTCTTTGTCACTTCAAAATTATCGAATTTTCGAATTTTAATGATCAAATTTTCGGAAAAAGCTCATTTGTTTTTAAATATTAAAGAAAAGAAATTTTTTATGTATTCGTTGTGATAGATCGAATTGATTGAATTTTCAAGTGCCTTGAACTATTTGAGTTTCTTCACACCCGTAACAATCATCGCTTTTTATTCAACGATCTGGACATTTCTGTACAAATTTATAGGTTTTTTTCACGAATTTCCGAAGATTTAAAATTCATTGAACTGCATTTGGCACTTCGACATTATCAAATTTTCAAAATACTCTTCGAAAAGAAATGATCAAATTTTCGGAACAGTACATTTCGTTTTAAATATTAAAATAAATTTTCAAAATATTCATTGTGATGGATCATATTCTTGAATTTTCAAGAATCTTGAACTATTTGAATTTCTCCACAAGTAACAATCATTGTTTTTTTATTCAACGAACTGGACATTTCTCCAAAAGTAAATGGATTTTTTTCTCGACAACAGGCGATCATCTTATTCCTTGACCTCGATTTAACATAAAGTCCCTGTCAGGTACGTAAATATATATACCGTTTAGTATTGTAGTCTCACGTTCACTGATTGACGGTAATTGATAATGAACACGGCACAAGAGACATCGTCGATCGACAAAACGAGATATAGTTTCCATTCATAGACAGGGCAAGGAACAAATGTGAAAATTTGATTTCGAGACGAGACAGACAGCCGAGTCACCTCCATACAATATCGTAATTCAAATATTTCATTATCCACACATACAATTAACATCTGCGCCCCTGAATAAGAAATTTCGCGCAGCTAACTTGCTCTTTCGCAGTATTCCACTTCTCGAGATCGCGGGTATACCAGCCGCTCGAGTAATTATGCATAATTAGGAATCATCATTATTTTTTCAGCACTCCAATTGTATAAGATTATAAATCAATTTTTCAATCAGGAAAATTATCAAAATTATCGATACAGTAATTGACAAGCGCGAAATTTTATTCGACGAGCCACTCTCGTCGTAATTAATCCGTTTGGAATAATTATTCGTTGCTTGTTATTTTATGAAAGTTTGAATTATCGTGCATCTATGGTCAGACAAGTATTTATCAGAAAGTTATATTTATTTATCAGAAAGTTATCGCAAATTATATTTTTCTCATCGCAAATGATGTTATTCGTATCACAAATTATATTCTTATCGCAAAATATATTATTCTTATTGCAGATTATGTTATTCTTATTGAAAATAATATTTTTCTTACCGCAAAATATATTATTCTTATCACAAATTATATTATTCTTATCGCAAATAAAGATAACGATATTGGTTCGGGTATTTGTTCATTGATACGATGTCGCCTAAGCCATGTTTAAGAATATCATCGTTGCAGTCGCGTGCAGGTAAGTATGAAAATGAAAAAAAAACACTTCATTTCTTAAAAATAAATAAACAATTGCATCGAAGAAAAAACCATTTGGTGTAATGAGAAGCTTAGCGGCATAGTCACATATAACGATGACACATGTAGCAGTACACGCACACACACACACACACATACACAAATATGTACATAAAATGCGCGTATGTAAATATACCTGTGCAAGTGAAAATTTTACCGTGGACTTAGCCAAGTACAGGTTCAATTTATCGTTGATCGTAAAATCTTCTAAGAAATGTCCAAGTGCGAGCTTCATATTTTACACACGTAAGGATACGTACGCAGAAAAAAAGGGAGGTAGAGGGAGACCGAGATGGTTTTACAATGTTACCTGCGTGTGTCGAAGACCAACCTAACACGAGGGATACGTAAAAGGGCGAGAGAGAGAGAGGGATGACGGGAAGGAAACGATCGAACAGCCCTTAAGCACCTTACGGAGGAGGGACCCTCCGTACGAGAGAACGTGACGTATAGACGTCGTGACGGTAGTTCTCAAAATGGATTAAGAGATATGTACCATAGAGGGTGTATGTATGGAAGTTTAAGTGTTCGGTATACAAGCAAAATTCTTGACCCTATGCCAAAAGGACAAATAAATCCTCGGTAAAATATTATTGTTCTCTTCCATACCCTGCCCTCGTCTTTCTCTCTCTCTCTCTCACTCTCCCTCGCTCTCTTGTTTTTGTGACATGTAGAGACACTTGTGACGATATCCACCCCGGACACTTGTCTCCGTATACAATTCTCTTTATTTGTTCGAAGGGGAGAGGAGAAACTATAATTTTATTTTTTTTAAATGTTTATTAATTTCTTCATCTTCTTTTTTCTGATGTTCCTTTTTACGCCGTTGTGGATTTACAGAATCTCATCCTTTCAGTTCTACTCCGCATTCATTAATTCCCAATTTCCGGTAACTTTGAAACCTTCCAGAGTTTGCCCCTAGACATTTGTACGAGGGTAACTGTAGAAAACCTGTGCCGACACAAGCGGTTTTTTTTTCAACGAGTTTCCTTTTTGTTCACCGTTGAAAATTCAGTAAAAAATGCCCACCGTTCCGCAGTCGTTACGCGCCTAGGCTGTCACCATCCAAGTATTGTTCGTTCCTTTTCGAAAGAAGAACGTAAAAAAAGATTTTACTTTGTCGCGTTTAGGCTTTGCAAAATGTTCTCACATTAGCAGAAAAAAAAAGAAACTATTCGGAGTCAGTGGCAAATGGAATCGCGACGACTGAACGAGACTTAACCTATAACCCACTTGTTTGCTCGTCCGACGAACTTTCAAGCCGCGAAAAGACATGGTCAGTGGGTGCGCGAAACAATTTCATTCCTTCTTTCTCATAGCCCCGTTCTCGAAAAGCTACGCGTTTCCAGTCCGAACTCTCCGCTAAATTAACTCCATATATCCTTGTTCCATTGAGTCTTCGCGGAAGCTCGC
Source organism: Ophion ventricosus (assembly GCA_963932345.1). Taxonomy (NCBI): domain Eukaryota; kingdom Metazoa; phylum Arthropoda; class Insecta; order Hymenoptera; family Ichneumonidae; genus Ophion; species Ophion ventricosus. The sequence goes on along the minus strand of OZ010715.1, from coordinate 23,405,013 downwards.
GGTGCAAGGAGAGAGGAGAGGGTAACGCAGCAGCAGCAGCAGCAGCAACAGGGAAAAAAAAAGAAGAAAAGAAGAAACGCGATGACTGAAGAAACTCTCGGTAAAGTCCGAAGGGCAAAAGTTTTGTGGCCAAGGGTAAAGTGATAAAAAGTACACCGCGATACTGTAGCGAAGGAGAAGGGAGTAGGAGGAACAAGGACAAAAGTCCTGATGGGCTAATAGGGCCGCGAGAACGGGGAAGGAAGGTGTAAGAGAGCAAGAGAGAGAGAGATGGAGAACACGTGGAGACGAGTTCTCAGACCTTCAGAGAAGAAAGCGAACCGGCAGATACATTGTCTTGGCACTCGGTTCTCTTCCCAGAATCACTGCACTTCTCTAACCCCCCTCCCTCTCGCGCCCTCGCTTTCTCTCTTTCTCTGCTATACTTACTGAAGGCAAGAAAGAAACGATGGAAAAGGAGACAGAGATGAGGATGACTTGGACGTTGAAACGAAATAGCGTACAACTCTCGTCGAGTCTTTTCCTGAAATGTTCTTCCATCTCTCACTCTCGTCACTTAATGTCTCATAATTATTAGCCCTCCGTACCTATTTTTTTTACCAAGCTCTCTCTCTTCCGCTGGGTGCCTCATTCTCCCTGCGTCTCAATCTTCTCGTAGCATGTATGTGGGACGTAAGCATCAGCATCGGAAGGTTTTCGCGTTAAACAGTGATGCATGACTGAAATTGAGATGGAGAGAGAGGGGGGGGGGGAGGGAAAAGGGAGAGATGCAGCACGTGAATTCTATATAAGCTTCGGTGCGTCGATAATTGCAGGGGAGGGACAAGAACAAGTGTGTGAGAAGAAGCGAGAGAGAGAGAGAGAGAGAGAGAGAGAGAGAGAGAAAGAGAAATGCACCATCTAAGAGTAAGACGATGAGCGTAAGGTGGACCCAGGGAACAGAGGGATAAACACATAATACGCTCGAGGGGACCCCAACGGCGAGTGAAAGAGTGCTGTGGTGTATTGCAGGGGAGAGTTTACGTGTTCTCCGAAGAAGAACGAACTCATGGAATATCAGGGCGGGGGCAAGGCCAAACCGCGAAAAAGGTATGAGAATGTTAGAATCACATAGGAGTGAAAGAGAGACAGAACAATATGAATTGAAACGTGGAAAAACGATACTTGACTTACACTTTTCATTGTTCCTATCCGTCTTCTCTCGTTCTCTCAACGCTATCTAAGGATAGTCGATAGGATATCCTTTATCGACTCTATGCACGAGTCCTTTATCGTCTTCGAGCATCCGATCTTGCTAATAATTCGATTATCAAGCTCTTAGCGTAGGGGGACTTTCTTCGTCACAACTGATCGATGTGGAGAGTGTGATCTTATTTAGCAAATTTGCCAGAAATACGGTGAATGGGTTGAGCTGACTTGCCAAGGAAGTTGGGAATGATCATAAAGAATTTGAAGGCTCGATGGAATATGCAAGAACTTGTCTAGTGCCAATGAACGCAAATCTGTTTTTGCTACCGAGCCTCTGACGATAGAATATTCTTCCATGGGATCTTGGCTACAAGAATGAGAGATGGAGGAGAATATGAATTGTAACGTGGAAAAACGTATACTTGACTTACACACTGTGCCTATCCGTCTTCTCTCGTTCCCTCAACGCTATCCTTATCCTTTATCGACTCTATGCACGAGTCCTTTATCGTATTCGAGCATCCGATCTTGCTAATATTTCGATTATCAAGTTCTTAGCGTAGGAGAACTTTCTTCGTCACAACTGATCGATGTGGAGAGTTTGATTTTATTTTGCAAATTTGCCAGAAATATGGTGAATGGGTTGAGCGGAATGCCAAGGAAGTTGGGAATGATCATAAAGAATTTGAAGGTTCGATGGAATATGCAAGCACTTGTCTAGCGCCAATGAACGCAAATCTGTTTTTGCTACCGAGCCTCTGACGATAGAATATTCTTCCATTGGATCTTGGCTGCAAGAATGAGAGATGGAGGAGAATATGAATTGTAACGTGGAAAAACGTATACTTGACTTACACACTGTGCCTATCCGTCTTCTTTCGTTCCCTCAACGCTATCCTTATCCTTTATCGACTCTATGCACGAGTCCTTTATCGTCTTCGAGCATCCGATCTTGCTAATATTTCGATTATCAAGTTCTTAGCGTAGGGGGACTTTCTTCGTCACACCTGATCGATGTGGACAGTGTGATCTTATTTTGAAAATTTGCCAGACATACGGTGAATGGGTCGAGCGGACTTGCCAAGGAAGTTGGGAATGATCATAAAGAATTTGAAGGCTCGATGGAATATGCAAGGACTTGTCTAGCGCCAATGAACGCAAATCTGTTTTTGCTACCGAGCCTCTGACGATAGAATATTCTTCCATTGTATCATTCACTTCAAGCATATTCTTCCGTTTCATTATTCGTTGCAAAATAGCCTGGAATTTTTATTATTCGCCTTCATTTGCTGATTCAGTGCCTAACCAATCGTGGATTCATCTCATCAAATGGAAATGTGACATACTTGTGTTATTGTGAAGTGAAAGCGCGATCGGTGTGTGACCTCAATAACATCGACCACTATTTGGATGGGTGATCGCACATTGATCTACACGATGACTACTATGCGGGAGCCAATTTCACGAGTTTGAATGAAAACACAACAGCAAGGCAGTGTGACTACAGCTGTCTGTATCGTCCAAGGTTTTCAACCGTTTCCTGATGCCCTCGTGCAAGTGCGATGCAGTCGTGCATTGGGAAACGAATGTGGGCAACACTCTGCAAGCATCTCTAAGATACTGAAAACAGTAAAGTGACAAATGTCATATACAAGTGGAAGAGACGGACTCGTAAAGGCCGCAAGCGCATCCAAAGTAACTTCCAAATAAAACTCATCGCTGCCTGAATAGACAGCGATGAATTTTATTTAGAAGTTACTTTTTCAAAGCTTTTAAAGCTTTTTCAAACGTATATCCATAAGTTGGAAAAAGCTTTAAGACTCGCACACCTCGCTTCTGTCTCGGCTTTTTTCAGACATGATTCTCGGAACATACATAACTTATATTAGCTTTAGCCTACAGCATTGGACATTCAAAATCATCAGAATAAAATAATCAGCAGAAATCTCTTCGTAGAGTTATTTCAGCGAAGTGAAGAGCGCAAAGATTATTTCCAATCTCTGCATTTTCAAAACGAAGAAAAAAATAAACAGAACCACTGACGTAGATAGGGTAGTGAAGTTTTGATAATTTTAACATTTTAGTTTTCGGCGTTGCTTTGCATTTTCGAAGCTAATGGACGTGGACGTCGCAGGATCTGGAAAATGGAGTGAAAATTGAGGCGCGAAATAGAATATGTTAATGCGGGAAGCCATGTTTTCTGAAGTGTCGTTACACGAACCATTTCAGACTTTTACCTCGCGTGACGAAAGAAGTGCATACAGGCACACGTGTAACACTTGGACCAAGAGAGGGAGAGAGAGAGCGAGAGAGAGAGAGAGGGAAAGAGAGAGAGAGAGAGAGAGAGAGAGAGAGAGAGAGAGAGAGAGAGAGAGAGAGAGAGAGAGAGAGAGCGAAGGGCCATGTATGCACAGAACAGTGACCCTCGAGGTAGGATTATAAAATTAGTGGTTCTAATGCAGGAAACATCGTAACGGTTAACACGATGTTCGAGTGACGGTAACAATGGAGAAGGGAGAGACGTACAACGGTAGGGGATAGAGAGCTGAACTTCGAGAGACGCAAACAGGTAAAGAGCCAAAGAAAATCGCCTAGCAATTGCGAGTGAAATGCTGAAGAGCGCGCGCGCGTGTGTGTGTGTGTGTGTGTGTGTGAGTGTGTGTATGTGCGAAAGAGAGAGAAAGATAGAGAAAGAAGGAAGGTGGATACAAGAGAGAGAGAGAGAGAGAGAGAGAGAGAGAGAGAGAGAGAGGGAGGGAGAGAGAATAAGAGAGAAAAAAAGAGACAAGTCGAGGTAGAGGAAAACGCGAAGAGTGCGCGTGTTCGACCAAGTGCGTATTACCAAGAGGCGAAAGGTCGAGTGAAGCTCTCACAGCAGGGTTTCAGTTAGTCTTATACGGTCTTTACTCTCAACCGTATATGTAGCCCCGCACACACAAACACACTCGTATACTCGCATGGACACCTGTCTGTCCCCAGCTGACCATTTCTCCCATACAAAATAATACTTTATTTCAGTTAGCTTAACTTATCGATTTTCCAAGATATTCGATCTTATGGCACAATTCCATTGTGAGTGTATTCTGTTATATCAAAATTATTGCATTATCTTCGGTATGCAATCGGATGCCTATTATTCATTTGGAGATTCAATGACCAATAGATCCAAACTATTCGTTCAGCGGGTCTCCGTAAGTCTGGGGTTCGAAAAACAGCTCGGTTTCAATATTATTTTGTGATAAAGGCATTGAGACGACGAGATAGGGATTTTACACACAATATATTTAATATTTGAAAAGAATAGCTTGAACAAATTTAAAAAAATATTTGAAACAAATAGGATCGTAGTAGGCCGTGAGACAAGGAAAAAATCTGTTTGATTTAAATAGATCCTTATTTAAATAAAATATTTTTTTGACGGTGTAGATGGTTCTGGCAATTAGGCTGATCTGAAATGAAAAACTAAAATAATGTACTTTTCGTGATTGTAATAATAAAACTTTCTTATGACTAAATACTTTTTTGAAATTTTGTAAATTACGAAAACGGCAAGCTGCGATAAAAAGTTCGATTTCTGACGAACAAACATTGCTTTTATCATTTTTTATTAACAAGTGAATAAACATATACAAAAATCATCGGGTTACATGATAAAAAATGTTATAAACTAGGATCTGTCCGAATTTGAAGTGAATAGAACTGACAGATTTTCAAATACGACTTACACCATTTCAGAAAACATAGTTTCGCGAAAAACGCAACAGAAATAAATATATGACCCTTCAAAAAATCGTCGTAACTCGGTCAATTTTTGGAATTTTCACAAAATCTTGATTTCAAATGATAGCTATGATCCTATGCTATAAAACTGTGCAATAAAAAAATCATACTTTGGAAATTTCAAGCTTATGCAGACCCCTCAAGAATATTCCATTAATATTTGTGTATGATTCAATCTGTTTTGGAGGGACAAATTTAATCAAGTAGTAAATTATTGTAGCCTTGGCGAATTAATCAAAGAGACTGATCAAGAAGTGAATGATTTCGCGGTTCACTGTTTATTTTTGTCAAATTTTCGTAAAAGATAATTTAGATAAAAATATAACCTACAAACTTTTATATCTAAATGAACTTGAGTACGTGTGCTATCTCATACAGACCTATGGAAAAGAACTTAAGAGGGAAAAACAATATGTCGAATATTCCCGCCAAGAAACTATGTGGTTAAGAATAATCTATCAATAATCGTTTTTTGTGATCGAACTCCCTATTTCTCAAGGACAAATTAACCAAGAAAAAAAATGATGAAATTTATTAGGTTAAAAACGTTATTCAAATAATAAACAAGTCATTATATTATTAAGGTAATTGAATTAATTTTCTTGAAATTAGCATGAATAATTATATTCAAGCTGACGCATTCAAAGTTGTCTTCCCATCGGAGTATTTCACTACGTAAGATTAAAAACTCCTAAATTACATTTTCAATTCCTCAACATTTTGCTTTTCGCCAATCAATCGTGAGCGATATAATTAAAAAATATTGAACACCTACTGGCAGCCTAGACATCAATAATTATGCTCGCACAACGAGAACGAGCGATGCATCACAACGATTATCGTGCCAACCCCGAATGCTTTAAAATTTAGCAATTACTCGACGCACCCCAAGAATATCCCAATACTACCTGTCTCATTTACGACCCTCAGCTTGTATTCCGGTCTTTTTATTTTTTCAGTGCGTCATGTTGTAACGAATGACGCACGCAAATGAGAATTTCTAAAAGACCTGATCGGACATTCCACGGACGAATAATGGACGAATTACCGGTCCATTTTCTCGATCACATGTTACGCACCTGTCAATAAGTATTTGTCTATTCTTGAGACAGCGGGGTAGTTTTGGGGTAGTTTTCCATCAATATATATAGTGAAAGGACAAATGACACGTTTCTCGTAACTCGATGGAAACTTTGGACGGTGAGTGAGGAAAAAAGAGAAAGGCCGAGAAAAGGGGCGGGAGAGAGAAAGAAAGAGAGAGAGAGAGAGAGAGAGAGAGAGAGAGACAGAGGGAGAGCGAGAGAGGGATTCAAGGAACACAGAGCGTTTATAAGGGTGGAAGCTTTTGCAAGACGGCAGTTATCTTGCTACTATCGCGAATATTCTTCTCAACCCCCCACCCCCTCTCGACCCACCTTCCATGTGACTATCTTTACTTCATGGTTTTTTTTCTTTGCATACTACATCCCTGTAATACGAAACGGAGTCTCTTTTTCGCGCCCTCCCTTACATCCTCTCTCTCTCTCTCTCTCTCTCTCTCTCTCTCACCCTCCTTCTCGCTCTCTCTCCTGTAGCGTAATCATCATCCCTCCAGAAAACGATATTTTGTCGCAAGTTCGCGGTGTTTTTTGGTCATGCAAGGTACACATGGGAGAAAAAGCAAGGGATATGAAAAGAGCAAGAGAGAGAGAGAGAGAAAGAGAGAAAGAGAGAGAGAGAGAGAGAGAGAGAGAGAGAGGGAGCTCATCTCTTGTCGCGCTCGCGTTATTTTTTTTCTTTCCTGCACCGTCTTACGCTAATCTCTCGCAGATCTTCCACGGAATCTCATTAGAAATTCATAACCGTGCCGCCGCTCTCAACCCGCGGAAAACTCACCCCTTCCCGGTCGGGTGTTACCCGTCGGCGCGAGGAAAGGGTGCGATGTACCGTCGCGATGGACTCGACCGAAGGGAACGAGCGAGAGAAGACGAGGGCGCAGGCAAAGTAGGAGGGAAATTACGAAAAAAAAAGCTTTAACCAAAAAAAAAAAAAAACGAAAACGAAAAACGTTGCAGAAGGGAGGGAAACGAGAGGCAGCGCGATACGAAAGAAATAAGCAGGCAAAGTACATTAAAAATTAATTACTTTGCTGATGGAAACTAGAAGTGCCTAGTGCTCAAGGGGAATTTGCTATGCCGAGCACCCCCTTCACCCCGCCGCTCTTTCTCTCTCTCTCTCATTCCCTGTGGCTATATCCCTGAATTCTCGCGTCATCACCGTGCCTAGAAAAAAATTGGCAAGACTTTATTTGCGCTCTTACACAGCATGCGTATATTTATTTTTAATTTTTTCGTTGGCATTTAGCTACGAATGACGGTGACCGGTAAAAAAGAAAAAGATATACACACATATATATATATATATATATATATATATATATATATATAAAGATACGTATATGGGCAATGAATATTTTGAACCCGTTATTGCTCCATCTTCTTCGTTCTCTCTCTCTCTTTCTCTCTTTCGATCTCTAATATTACGTCCGTTTCCGTGTCCCGGAAACTTTATTACTTTACTCCTCACATCTAGACGTTTTAAGAACGATTCACAAATATTTTTTAAGCGAATCGCTTTTTTCGGGAACAGGATGGTCCTTTAATTGGACTTTATGTAAATATACTTTATTCATCGAAAGTTGAACGCCCGAGGTTCGGCTCTGGCAGTACTTCAAGTTAAACAGCGTTGTGCATGGCTGATACTCGGAGCGGTGACCGCTTGACCGTCCACCAGCTGGCGCATCAACCATTCAGCGGAAGGCCAATACTTCCGAGACCTTGATGTAGATACTTAAGTAAAACGTCTGTGCTCCAGCGAATCAAAAGAATACTGGGCCTTCTATACCGCCACGGGTTTTCCACAATTTTCCCGTACCCTCGGCGAATACGGTATAGTCTAGCTTAAGATGGCTGTGGACGCAACGGAATTTAGGTTAGATTAGCGATGTGTGGGTATGGAGTGATAGGAAAGGGTTCAATTGGGAAGGATAATACGTGAAAACCCGCAAAGGTATACGTTGGAACTCAAGAAAAAAAATAAAATGAAGTTAAGTATGGGGACAATTTGGTGTATTGTCCGCATACTCAACTTTATTTTATGAGAAGTCCTCGAATTCAAATGTTTTAGCAATGCCTTTCTCTTTATGTGTGTATATATATATATATATATATATATATAGGGTGTAGTAAAAAGAAATCCATTATTTTTGCATGAAATTGAAGGCTTTATTTAGCATAGTTAGAATGATCCGATTTAGGTCTAATATGCACCGTTTTGATCGATAATTTGTTGCCACTTTGAAGGTAATTTCATTATGCCTTTCTCATAGAAACCCTCGTCCCTATTGGCAAAAAACTGGGACAGTCGATTTTCACAAGCTTCTCTTTAGGCGAATTTTTCACCAGCAAAATCATTCGCCATAGACAGGAACAGGTGGTAATCACTTGGTGCCAGATCCGGACTATAAGGTGGATGCATAAAAACCTCCCAACCAAGCTTCTGGCGAGTCACTATCGATGTGTGTGGCCTGGCGTTGTTCTGATGGAACACAATTCCTCTCTTATTGGCCAAAGCTGGCCGCTTCTAGGCGATTGCTTCCTTCAGACGGTCCAATTGTTGATAGTACAGGTCCGAATTAAGAGTTTGGCCGTAGGGGAGCAGCTCATAGTAGATGATTCCCTGCCAATCCCACCAAACACAGTAAAATCTTCCTGATCGTCAATCCTGACTTGGCCACCGTTTGCGCCGGCTCACCGCGATTCGACCACGACCGTTTTCGCTTGACGTTGTCGTAAGTGACCCACTTTTCATCACCAGTGACCACCCGCTTCAGAAATGGGTCGATTTTGTTGCGCTTCAGCAGCGATTCGCAGATGGAAATTCGGTCGATGAGGTTTTTTTGCGTTAACTCGTGTGGCACCCATACATCGAGCTTCTTTTTGTATCCAGCCTTATTCAAGTGGTTCCAAACGGTTTTTTATGCAATGTTTAACTCCTGGATCATCGAAACAGTGCTTACATGACGGTCTGACTCGACGATTTCCATTATTTTATCGACATTTTCGACAATTGGCCTTCCAGAGCGTGGTGCATCTTTGACATAAAAATTACCGGAACGGAATCGACGAAACCAAAATTGCGCGTGATTGGCTGTTACAGTATCAGGACCATAAACACTATTCACATTTTCAGCCGCCTGGCTTGCGTTTTCGCCTTTATCGAAGAAAAACTGTAAAATATGGCGTATTTTCACTTTGCTGGTGGCCATCTTTGACGCGCGCTCAAAAAATATTGAGTCAAGCAATCACAAACCTGTCTGAAATGTTTATTTTAGTACGAAATCTTATCTTTCTAACGCCATCTAGCGTAATCCGATCGCACTTATAAAACGCGAGATACAGATTACTAAAGCCATTTATTGCAAAAATAATGGATTTCTTTTTACTACACCTAATATATATATACATATATATATATATATATGTATATATATATATATATAGATATATATATATATATATATATATATATATATATAGAAGGTGAGGCACATAAAGTGTTATAGAGCAAGGCCGTCATACTGGACCACCCTATTTTTTTATCGGTGGAGGCGCTGAAGCTACGTCAAGGTCAACTCCACTTTTTTAAATCGAACCATGTATTTTTTTTCGATGACATTATTACCGATTTTAAGACGAATTCAGCGACCTACAACACAAGGTCATTCTAGTCACGCAAAGTATGAAAATAGTCGAAAAATCGAAAAATATCGGAGTAATCACTTTCAAAGGATCCACTAACCTTGGTTTGGGTCTACCTACAGAAGATGCTCGAAGTGATGACCCTCGACTTGTAAACACTTGTTTGATCGCTGTTTTCATTTCTTACGATACCAATGTTTCTTATCGGCAGCAAGTACGCATTTTCTGTTGCATATAAGTTAGTCACGCATTACTTTCTAATGTGAGTACATCGGATCGCGAAAATGAACGATTTTCAAGAATCTTTTGATATGTTGATGGTGTATTGTTATCAACGTATCATTATACCTCATCCTGTTTCTCCGTGGACCTAAAATTGTGTTTATTTCAATATCGAGCGTTCAAACCAATCCCCGCGAAATTGTTCTACAAATAGTTGATCAAGAAGCCCGATAATGATAACCTTTAAGTCTTCATTGATCAGAGTAATAAGCACGAAGTGATGGTGAGTTAAATTCGAGTCAAGCCCTGCCTGATCATTACTTTACTTTTTAATCGGACATTTATATATACTGCATAAATCTAACGGTGGCGTGTCGCATCAGAGACTTAATCTCATCGCGAATATCTCTCTCTCTCTCTCTCTCTCTCTCTCTCTCTCTCTCTCTCTCTCTCTCTCTCTCTCCCTCTCCCACCCCCTCCCTCCCTCCCTTCCTCCCTTTCTCGTCATCGTCGCGGTTTGCCAACGGACTTATTTTAATATTAGCGTATTACCCGAGGCCCTCGACGAGTCTCGCGGGGCATGCCTATCTCTTGCTTACTATCCCGGCGCTACTTCTCGAGATAAATAGATAAATGGATTGCCGGACGAGGGTTGGGGCAGGGCTCGATCGGATTTTGCGGTATGACGTGTACCCCGGATGCATTTTCCTCTTATTTCTCTTATTCTCGCGGAATAGGTGTAGCGAGCTATATTTTATCTCTTCCGTTCTGCGGAATCTTCGCTACGCCTCTGCTCGTGCTTTTCTACAAACCTTATATTATTTTTTCCTATATAAATATATATATGTAGGGGGGGGGGTGGGGGGGGGGGGGGATTTTAAAGACATTAAACTTCGAGGATCGTCCTCATGGTCGTCCCCATACTCAATATTATG
>OZ010715.1:23373341-23393949 GCA_963932345.1 Ophion ventricosus | reverse complement strand
ATTGTATATCAAAAATAATGTGGCTTATAAAAACACATATTATTGATTTTTATTTATATTTTTCTCTCAAAAATGATATACTCTACACATGTTCTTAAATGTGAGAAATTACACCTCCGATCTTGAGCCAATTTTTTATAGGTTGGTACTCACGAGGAACAACCAATGCAAAGTGTGTCTTCAAGATGGGCGTCCGTTAACCTTGAACGATATTTATTTTTCCAAAAATTCATTTTTGAGAAAGATGCTTCACATATATACGTCGAGCCAAACATAGTTGCCAGGTTGAGAGCCAGTTTTTTGCAATTTGCATACTTTTTTGAAACATTTTTACCCCAAAATTCTTCAGTGGGTGCAGATTTCTATATTTGCAAGGAAACATCTTCTTACAAGTCGATTATTTCTTCCAAACTGTTATTTTTTCAACTTTAGCTCGGATTAAATTTAACTTGACGCCTTTAGAATCACACACAGAATGCGTTGATAAAATTTTTTAAAGATTTTTTGGCGGTCCAGTTGTCTACCCTCCGCGAGCCGGATTTAGTCCGCAGTCCGCTTGTTGTTGACCGCTGCCCTAGACTATGAAACCATGCAATAAAAAAATCGTATTTTTTATTTTCAAGCTTATGCAGACGCCTTAATGCTTGGAATGACCCGCATACAAATATACCTACATCTACCTAAAGGTGTATTTGAATACATTGACCCTTACACAATATTCAATATGCCAATAATTCGTTCCTCAAAGTCAAATACTTTCAAACCATCTTTGAAATATATCTATACATTAAATACCCCGACTTGCGCGGTTATAGATTTTGTTTGTTTGAAACCAGTCCTTCCACCTAAAACTGTTATTTTGTTAATCCTTGGTCCTAAATAAACAAAATTTATACATTTTTATAAGCAAAATTGTATCCCTTGAGTTTGTATGACTTAAACTCGTTGTACGACCTAAACGATTCTCGTCTGTCCTACATATCACGTAACTTTGGAGTTCTACTGTATACCTAAAATTACTTTTAAGGCATCAGTCTCCATCTATTGCACATATTTTCAAGAACGTTTTTTTTTTCATAATAAATGTTATCTCCACATTTTAATCTTTTCATACGTAAAAATAGAAATTTCAAAGTATAAGAAAATATTTTTAAAATTTTTTTTTAAAAATTTATCTTGGTGATCTGGCTGCCTGAAGTTACCCCTGCTTTCACCTTGTCGACACGAAATGGGATTGTAGTTAAAACCCCTACTAAAAACTTTCACCCCCGATAAAAGCAAAACAAAATGACGTACTTTTGAATTTTTCGACTGTTTTTTACAACTTCAATTGTTTAAAAATAGGATTAAATATTAATGAATATGTATATCGCTAGTAGGGATAGTAAATTTGAGTAAATTTGAGCCTAATCGGTGAAATAGTTTTTCCAAAATCGTGTCGACAAGGTTGAACAACGTTGTTTTGAGAAAAACGCGTTTAAAGTTTCTCTTGTAAAAATGTACATAAAACTTTTAAAAAAAGCCCCTTACCCTTAATCAGCGATGCCTGGTCCATACATTATTCCTTCAATTTCTTCAAAAGCTTCACTTTCTTGGGATTTTTGCTTTCGAATCTCTGTTCTGTGAGCTTTGGGAACTCGACACGGCGGTTTCGCGCTGATCGCGCAGAGACGCTTCTATTGTATTGCACTTTTTAGCCCTTTATCGGTCACTCCGACCTAAATAACGTTCTCTGCCGCATTTATAAAGGTACGTAGTATACGAAACTTCTTTTTAAAAAATCGAAAATTTATGAAAATTGACTAATACTGATCCCTTAAAATGAACAGGACTAAATAGAACCCCTCTTCGGAATTTTTTTTTTCACCTCCCAAGTATTCGTCCCCCAGTCCCGTGTTTTCAAACACCCTTTTTCTCGTTTCAACCCCCTATGGCATCACTGTATAGCGTTCACATCCCTCAACTCGCATATTGGCCACGAATTGCCCACGCTCGGGCCCGACGATGTCGACGTGTTCACGACGCGGGAGACTCAAGTACATCTATATTCGCATAAGAACAACGTATGTACGTTGTAAATTATCTCTACGAGCAATTGGTCGTAAAAAGCTTTCAAATAGTTGTATATTTGTCGAAAGAAGATGGTTCAAAGGATGCCCAAGAGAGTATCATCGGTGATGGGTGGCAAACGGGGGGGGGGGGGAGGTGGAGGGGGGGGGGGGCGAACAGTGCATCGTGCATCGCTCCCGCAATTAGTTGAGATCTAGTTTATTCGTGGTGAAGTCGAGAATCGGGAGGAGGGACGAGAAGGCGAGGGGGAAATAGCGTTGAATTTATCGTCGAGCTCTCGCGTGAATCGCGAATAACCCCTCCCCCTCTTCCTCCCCCGCCCGTCTCAGACAATCGAGTTTGGTACTCTCGGAGAATCTTCTTCACGATCGTCTACCTCTCTCTTTCTCTCTCTCTCTTTCTCTCTCTCTTTCTCTCTCTCTCTTACTCTCTTTGGCTATCTCTCTCTCTCTCTCTCTCTCTCTCTCTCTCTCTCTCTCTCTCTCTCTCTCTCTCTCTCTCTCTCTCTCTGTCTCCCTCTCGATTTCTCTCCCTTGTTTTTCCTCTTTCTTGGCATGTGTATCGTAGTTCAAGAGTACAGAGAGATTATAGACACGTGTATAGGTACAGAATACACATACCGCAATTCACGAAGAATTCTTCAGTGCTCATGGTACATCGAGGATTGAGATAACCAGCAGGGTGTCGAGATATTTTTCCTCTCTCCCCCTCTCTCTCTCTCTCTCTCTCTCTCTCTCTCTCTCTGTCTCTCGCTCTCTCCCTTTATCGCACCGGGACGCCCGAGCTAAGAATTTTCTTCGCGCGCAGATCGCGCCAACGCGTCACGATATTTCGCGGCTGAGGGGCAGAAGAAAGAATGAAAGAGGATTTGAAATAAAAAAAAAAAAGGAATAAAGAGGAAGTCGCTTCTCTGTGATGGAGAAATGAGAGCGAGTCCTCGAAGGATATGCCCTCGTTTCCGCTATTTTTTTTTTTCATCGAATCCAAACGAATGTATAGACAAATACATACAGCCTATTTCCTCATTTCCTCCCTTGGTGCTCTAGATCTGGGCCAAAGGGCGCCGCTAAAATAACGTGTGAGAATACACTCAGGTATTTACCATAACAGTTATCCCTCGTATATTTATATGTATATGAGAAAATGATATTCTGAAGGCATTATATCAACGTAATGTTGACTATAAGCACATTCGACTGATTTGCAGACGGGACGGTCCCCGAAACGACCTATATATAAATATGCTTGCATCTATCGAAAGATTATTTCAAAAACATTGGGATTTATGTAGTGTTGAATATGGAGACAATGCGCGACTATGAGGATGGTCCTCAAAGCCAAACGGCTTCAAAATTCTTTTTCCCATTTATATATATATATATATACATGTACATATGATTTTTTATGTACGATATAGAGTTCAGGGGTTGATAAATTCGTGACACGATAAAAACGTGACTGCATCAAGTCAAAGGGAGGGGACGATGAGGTGAGGGTCGGCGGGGGCGAAGGGGGCAAGTGAGCAGGGGGACCATCATAGCTGAGGGAAAGGTCAGACTTTGAGAGAGAGAGAGAGAGAGAGAGAGAGAGAGAGAGAGAGAGAGAGAGAGAGAGAGAGAGAGAGAGCAAACAGAAACGAGATGAGAGAAACATGGATGGGAGAAATTTCTCTGACGATCGGAACGATACCAGACAAATCCTATGAATTACAATTACATATATATGTGTATATATATTTATGTGGGCAATCATTGTGCAATATTCCACAATTGCATGATAAAATATGGCAATAATAGTTTTTTTTTCCATCATTCGCGTTTGAGTTGCGTTATATATCGGCTCGGCGATTACAGTTGCGCCCAAGTTTGGTGATTTAATGCTTTTTGTCTATCGTATAGTATTGGCCGACGTGCACATAAATGTATACGTGATTTATATGCGTTTCGTGAGCCGCCACGTGAATTGGCTCATATTTCGGATCTCATTACCTATATATTTTAAGAAACAGATTAACTGTAAGCCAGAATTCGTCGAGATGAAAAGATGAATCTTCGATCGATTTTATTATTATTAATTATGAAGCATTAAATGTGTAGAATTTAAAACATTAAACGTATAATTGTGTAAATATGTATAATTTATAAAATAAAAAATACGTTTGGCCACAAGTTTCTTACGACGACATTAATTTCCAGAGTGCCAAATACGATAGGCCAATCAAAGGTGTGCTATAAATTTTGAAAAATTGGAAATTATGTTTACTACCAACTCTCAGGAGTCATATACATATATATTTATATTTCATGAATTGCAACGTACACCCTTGCAGGTTTTTACGCATTACCCTCCCCAATTAAACCCTTTTCTATCACTCCCATATGCCATAATGACACTCTTATTTATCATGATAATTGGTTTTATTTCTGTTTCAGGTGAATGGGAGCTTTGGAATTATGTCGACCACCTCAACCCTTTTTTTTCACAGCCATATTTACAGCCCATAACTTTCTCAATTTTTATTATTTTTGTAATTTCTTGAAACTTCAATAAAAAAGACTAAAAAATAAATACTAATAATATTTTTTGTTTTTTTTTTCTTAT
The DNA here is from genome assembly GCA_963932345.1 of Ophion ventricosus. NCBI lineage: Eukaryota > Metazoa > Arthropoda > Insecta > Hymenoptera > Ichneumonidae > Ophion > Ophion ventricosus. Next base: position 23,389,278 of record OZ010715.1, on the reverse strand, counting down.
CAAGTCCGAACGAACAACCGAAATTTAGGCCTCTAGGCTAGAATGCTGCCTTAAGGTAGTAGTCCCGCCAAGGCGTTTTTCTATAGATTTTTTTTTAATTCTGAGGACTCATTCGGGACACTATTAAATAATTACCTGCAAAATTTCAAAAGGATTCATCGTTCCGTTTTCGAGATATTGGCAATGAAATATTTCATAGTTTTACACGTGTTCTTATGGAGAGCAGTGGAAAATTTCACATTTCACGCAATAACTTCGAAACTTTTCTACAGATTAAAAGAAAAATATTCTCAATTACAGAGGAACATATGACGAAGTGGGTAAAAAAAAATCATGAATTTTAACCGTCTAGTTACAGAGATATAGCGATTTAAATAAAGCAATGTCTAGCGACGCTAGCGCCACGAAGCGACTGGAGCAGACTAGAACGAGCTTACAGTACGTATATACGTATCTACGTATTAGTAGCCGGAATGGATAGTCTGATACAAAAGTGAGGCTTGGGTAAACATTATATTACTCGTTTTCATCATTACTTTATAAGTTTTTACATCCCGGTAAGATGTGCAGCCTACATTATAAGAATATTTCGCAATATTTCGAAGCTTTCATCGATTGAGCGGAGAATAAACTTTTTAATGTGACTGTGACGAAACTTCTGCTTTAAGCTACTCTATGCCGCATTTGCCAAGGGTACGGGGAAATTGTGGAAAACCCTTACCGGTATAGAACGGCGCTTATGTTCTTCTGATTCTCTGATGCACAGATGTTTTACTCAAGTATCTACACCAAAGTCTCAGAAGGATCGGTCTTCCGTTGACTGGTTGATGGACCAGCCAGGCCACACGGCTAGGCGGTCACCGCTCCGATTATCGGCCATGCACAGTGCTGCTTAACTCGAAGGACCGCCGGAGACGAAACCCAACCACTCTTTTCCACCAATGTCGTTTATATATATATATATATTATGATTCATAACTTATGACAAAAACTCAAGTGCTCTCTCCATTACTCTCGCTCTGTCCCTCTCTCTCCTTCTTCCTCCCACCCCCTCTCCTTCTCTATCCGATTGTTGATGATCTAGTTGAGTAAGCACGTTTCCTCCCGCGGGAGAAACTCAAAGCGTGTGCTTACGGCTTTGGCGAGTGTATAGCCGTCATCGTCGCGGTGGACGCGTTGACCGGATGTGACGTTCCTCGCTGGGCTCTGAAGGCAAAAAAATCACCGCGCGCAGTTACCACCATCAGGACTTTTTCTTCTCCCATTTCGTTTTTTTTTCTTTTCTTTTCGTCGCAATCCTTTTCCTTTTTCACATCGTTCCAACTCTTTCTAGCTTTCGCGTGATCTCTCTTGCTCTCTCTCTCTCTCTCTCTCTCTCTCTCTCTCTCTCTCTCTCTCTCTTCCACTCTCTCTTCCTATCTCCCTCTGTCGTAACTCCGCGGCGACTTCGTAAGAATTTTCTTTTGTTTTCTTTGACTTCTTTTTTTTTGGGGTTTCTCTCTTGTCTCAACGCGGTTCTTGCTCTCGAGCACACTGCACACCGGGAATACGACCGCAGGTCTTCCATTTCGCCGGTACTCTCCGCCGGACTTTATATCTGTACAGGGTGTCCTCGCTGCCAGGGTGGGAATGTCGACGTTAAAGCTGAGAAAATTAAAAAATTCGTGCGTAAGAAGAAAAAATAACAAGTTTCTTCAATCCCTCGAAACAGTGCTGTATTTTGATCCAATTCAATTTTTTTTTCAACTTGTTTCTTTCCCTCGCCCTAACTATAATACGGTAATATTAACTTTTGTCGAAAAAATTTTGCCACACTTGGAAATTTCTTTCGAAATATATTATTTTGTCCAATCATACTTTTCTAAATTCCAAGTGTTTTCGATCATCTCTTATTTCTGTTTTTACTTTTTTTATTCAAATTACTATTCTTAATTTTTCATTTCTTTGTTTATTCAATTTTCACAACAATGCCAATTAAAAATTTAAAGAAACAAAATCCCTGACGATCTACAGACGAAACCCAAACAAGCCTATACTTCCAATAAGGAAATTTAAACAAAAGTTGAGATTGTCAGATGCTTAAACTGAATACGCAACACCCCCCCTCCGCCCCCCCCCCCCCCCCGTCTCTCTCCACGTCATGAATTTACTCGACTTTTTTTGTTTTTCGGGTGCCAAAAAATGGACTGTACGTAAAAATCGACGCGACTCACCGCTCGGACACCCTATGCATACAATATACACGTATTTATATATATATATATTAGTACTAGACTATATACTTAGTACATTCGTGTGGTATATAAAGGGCAATCCCAATCTCCGGTGGCGGTGTCAGAAGCGATTCCAGGAGAGAGACCTGTACGAGACAATCAACACCCACATTCTCTCGGCCATCTCGCTCATTCCGGGAATACGACGAGAGAATTTGTTCCTCTGCTCTCGTAGAAAACTCTGTTGGTCTTCGAAACAGATAAAGGCAGAACAATACATACGTATATATATACATATATATATATATATATATATATAAATATATATATGAGGAGAAAGGACATTTCGACGCCGTTATACCTATGTAATATTGGCTATCAGCTCATCTGTCTATTTTGAGGACAGTTCGTAAATTCGTTTTGAAAGCATCATTGATTTTGGAGACAGAATAGTGCTCGAAGTCGCATGTCTTTAAAACCACCCTTCCGGATACACACACACACACACATATATATGGAGAGAAAAAAACGAAAGACCCGACGGGTTTGTTCTCATAGTCCTCGAGACTCCTTCGAAAATAACTTACCGCTTGTTTTCAATGTTAACATCAATGTAATCGATTTTTTTTTTATTTTCTCATTCTCCACCAAAAGCAGCAACAATTTCCGCTTTTTGCTCAGTCTTCAACGTATCAATGAAAATTCTTTCCAGTTAAAGTGCAAGAGACACACAGTATATGTGAAATTCGAATTTTTCATCTGAATTATTTTCTGCACGCTGCGAGCGGAGTCCTCCGGCAGCCCTTAATTTTATGATCGATACGCACGGATATATATGTATAAGTACGAGGAGGTTGAGTTACGTAACACTCTCACTTGACGTTCCGTACAAGCTTAATGGGAGAGAAAGTACGAAGTGAAGGGCTGGAGAAAGAAAAGAAAAAAAAAAACACGCTGAAAAGCCTCGAGTAAGCCTCGCACCCGCATGATTTTTCTTCCCCTTCGTGTCTTGGTCTCTCTCTCTTCCTCCCTCTCTCTATGCTTGAAAGTCTTTTCTTCGCCCTTCGCGGTACGCGCAGATATATATATATATATATATATGTATACGCACTAGCACCCTAATCTTGCTCGTTTCTTCGTTCCTCGCAATGCTCCAGCCCTTTTTCCCTAACATTTCCTCCTGCCGCCCCTGTGGCCCCGCACCACTCACCTCGCTGCCCCTCGGGCGAGGCTTCTCGATCGTGAGAGGCACGAGGGAAATATTCGTAAGAATTAAAGCGCCGGGAATTAACATTCCGGGGAGAGAGCTCAGCGAGAAGAGTCTGGCGCAGGGTAAAAGACGAGCCAGGGCGAAGGGTGGAAGGGGAGTGGGTCGTTGGCTTGCGTCTCTTTCTTGTTCTTCGACACTGCTGAAACGTGGAGAGAAACAAAGCTATATGAGCGTTAGAATTTTTCTACCGACTTTCCCTTCGTTTTACACTTTAATTCGTTTTTCCTCCCATCCCTCTTCTCCCTCTGCCCACTCTTCCTTTTTTCTAATTCTTCTTCTTCTACTTCTACTTCTGCTTCTTCTTCTACTTACCCTTCCTCCTTTTCTGTTTCTTCTTCTACTTGTTCTTCTACTTCTCCTTCTCATTGGCTCTGGAAATATAAATCGCAATATCAAATCATTCATTTCCATCAAATAATAATTTTGAAAGAATTACGAATTCACAGAGAAATATTCCTCCTAAAAGGTTTAAAATTTAGATAATGGATTATCCATTTTGCTCAGTTTTTTCAAGTATTCCTCTTCATCACCGTTTCCTTTTATTGAGCTCCTGGACCACAAAGTGCAGCGTCAAATAATTAAAAATAACGTAATTGCCTTTGTCGCTCATTATTATGTTGTACACCGAAGATGGCGGTAAGAGAAAAAAATGCGAGAGACCAAAAATGTTGGTGTATCCTCATCGTTTCAATTCCCTCCATCCTCCTCGAATTCTCAATGTTCCTTTGTAGAGTAGGGAGGGTTATGTTGAACAAGTTTGAAATTATAGCCCTGTAATTCCTTAACAGCCTGCCGTATAAAAATGAAACTTACTTTGGTCAATAGAAAATTTATCTGGGAAAAGAAAAGTATGTAGACGAAATTCCTGATATCCTTATTGTTTCACAGTTAATCGCTCTCAAATGACTAAGGCCATATTTGCTCAACCTGCCCCGATAGTGGGGTAAGTTGAGCATGAGTATGAGATAATTTGGGCAAAGTAAGAATTACATTAAAAAATCCGACGTATGCAACATGATTTGGTACAATGCAGTAATAAATCAACAGTTGCTTGTTAATTAGGTTTTGAGACATTAACTTGCAATGAACTTTGAAATATTTTTTTCATACAATGGTAGAAGAAAATCTTTCAATCACATTTTTTTTTACTTTTGCGTGCAAAAATAATGAAACGTCCCGTGTTACCGTCTCGTGCGCCACATGGCAACGGGCGTTAGCAGATATTTCGATTGCCCAAGTTACCCGACTGCTCAACATGCCCCTCCCTACCCTAATTCTAAACGTCTTCGATATTCAGTTTTTATTAAACATCTCTTTTACACAACACCTACTTCTAAACATCTTCCGTATTCAGTTTTTCCTGAACATGCTTCGTTTTCTGTCCTCTTCCCCTTCTTCATCTTCTTCTCGTCAGGGCTTCCTCACTCTCTTTACTTTCCTTACCGGATCCTCTTCGTCCCTAACTTCCTCAATTTGGTCGTACATATACTTAAGTCTTTTCTTCTTTGTTATCCTCCTCTTATCTTCGTACTCAACTTCTCTTCGCTACTTTCTCGGTCCCGAAGTCCCTCTCTCTCTCTCTCTCTCCTCTCTCTCTCTCTCTCTCTCTCCCTCTCTCTCTCTCTCACACTCTCTCTCTCAATTTTTTCATCGAAACAGGCTCGAATCTCACACTCGAGGACATCCGGATACCACCGAAACTTTTTCTTTCTCCATCGGTTTTGCACCCTCGCTCATTTCCCATCCCCCAACCCTAACTGCCTCGATCTTATATATATATATGCATGCGTGCGTGCGAGCGTGCGCGCGTGCGTGCGTATGTGTGTGTTTGTTTGTTTGTGTGTGTGTGTGTGTGCACGCGCGCGGGCGTATAGGCATATATGTATGCTGTATATGCGTATATTACAATATGCAAATGTTCGTATATATATATGGGGTGCGCAGTAGAGGAGACGTGATGGCACGGCGGTGTCTTATTCTTTCCACTCATTAAGGTGGATCGATGGGCCAGCAGTCGGATGCACGATGGGGCAGGGATACGCCTTTCTTCTCTCATCTCTTTCCCCCCCCTCTCTCTCTCTCTCTCTCTGTCTCTCTCTCTCCCTCTCTCTCTCTCTCTCTCTCTCTCTCTCTCTCTCTCTCTCTCTCTCTTCCTCACTCACCCTCTAACTTCAGCTCTCTCGCGCTATTTCTCCCTTTCCTTTTCCCTCACGAGTCTTTTCTCTTTTGCTTCTTCTCGGCTCATGAAAGCCTTGCAGGAGGCAAAGCTAGACGACAACGAGCGTACGACGTTTGACGAGAGCATCGATATTCATGAGTCTTTTCTGATCAGGCGAATACAAAAATTTTGTTTCACGGAAAATATTTTTTTTGACTACGCACTGCATATATCCATATATAACTCGAGTAGTTTAAGGTAAAGACTAAAGAACCGCAAATGTCGTTGAACACTCGATGGATTTTATGTATCGTTTTGTTTTTTTTTTTATCAGTCAAGACCGGAATATATATGTATGTATTGGCTGATACGAAAAATAAAGAAAATATTTCGAGTGTACAACAAGATTTGCTGTTCTTCACAGTCTACCTTAAAAGTACTCGAATTTATATGCAATATATATATATATATATACATGCCTTTATGCTTCGTACGCTTTTGCGTTTCCTATATATTGCTCTCTATTCCCAGAGATATCCGTGATTCGTTAATTAGCGGTTTGCCAAAAGCTTACCGATGATCGCCGATCAATCGAATTATCGAGTTATTCAAATTTTTGTCGTTGGTTTATCTCTTGGGCTGATTTTTTTTTGTTCGTTTATTTTTATTTTTAATACCGTGCTGTATACGATCTACGCTGTTGCGGTTACGCTTTGTTTCATCGCGAATTCTCGATCAACCACGGACAATTCGAGAGCCTACTTACAGCAGTATACTTTTACATTCATTGATACGAGAATAGAGGGGAGAAAGCAAATTGACGTAGTTGCAAAACTCCGTCGACATGCAGGTTCCAGGTATCTGACAAACGACAAATTTTTCTTGTCAAACTTGGCAAACTTTAGTTTGCAACAAAGATTTTGTAAATTCGAAAAATTCATTGAATTACGATTTTTGTGAAGGACTTACCCTTTTTTTTTTTGGCGCTTTTCATAAAACTATGTTTCATGAAACGGCGTAAGTTATATCTGAAAATCTATTCTTTCGATTTATTTCCAATTCGGACTGATAATAATTTATAACATTATCGTTCGACCGAATGATTATTTCAAATATGTTTATGCATTTGTTATTAATGAATGATTAAAGTTGTTATTTTTTTTGTCGAAAATCAAACTTTTTTCTTCGAGTTGCCATTTTTGTAATTTTCAAAATTTCAACAAAGCATTCGGCCATACGAAAGTTTTAGTATCATACTAAAAGAACATTTTCTTACTTTTCTTCAGATCACCTTACTTGTCAGAACCACCTACACCGTATAGCCATGCAGCAATGGCGCCACTTCATTTAAAGAATAGTAAACTTCATTGTTTATCAATATTTTTCAATAAAAAAACTCAAACTTGACAAGGTTATGCATTAATTGTGTGTAAAATCACGACCTCGCCATCGCAATACTCAGATCGGAAAAAAATATTTAAAATCGACCTGTTTTTTGGGCCCCAAATTTACGCAGACCCCTTTGCTCATTCATTAAGATTATTCTAATATTAAGTTTAATATTATTATATTGCATAATGGACGAGCAAATATATATATATATATATATATACATATACAGTACTGGACAAAAAAACGTACGCACTAGTCGAAATTTCTGACCACACTAAAATTTACATAACGGACTCAAAAGTATAGGTAATTGAATTTTCCAAGTGGTGTTTTAAAGAGGACAAGTTTACCTTTATTTTGTTTTTTTAGAAAATTCTCCACGATTTTTTTCGCCCCGGTGCGCACTTTTGAACGTGGCCATTTTTCGGCTATTTTTTCGCCGTCGAAAATTAACTGCAAAGTTTGTAGAACATTTTTTCCTCGGTTTTTTCCATAGTAAACTTAAAAAGGATATCAAAACCTACATTTTAATTTTTTAGAAAGTACCGTACGATTTTTTTTCGCCCCAGTATTGCATTTTTAGCTAAAAAATACATGTTTCAGAAATAAAGGCGTCATCCACGAACTATAGGGTTTCAGAGGAAATGTCAAGAGGGTAAAAAGTTGCAGGGGTTCACACTGGAGTGGCTAGAATTTATTCAGAGTTTTTTTTTTTTTACTTTTTTTACCATTTTCGGTTAGAACTTTGATGAGTGGAGAGGCTCCACTTGGGAATTATGGGGTCTAGGACAATATATTGAGAAAGGAAATTTGTTTACATATTCATTTTCAATTAACAACAATTTTTTAGGATTTTTTTTCATTTTTTTCATTTTCATTTTGTTGTTTTAATTTAAAAAAATGAAAAAAACAACTAGGAATGTAGTTAATTAAAAATAAAAATCTAAATTTCCTTTCTTAATTGTCCTAGACCCCATAATTCCCAAATGGAGCCTCTCCACTCATCAAAGTTCCAACCAAAAATGGTAAAAAAAAATGTCCAAGAAAAATTCTTAAAAAATTCTAGCCACGCCAGTGTGAACCCATGCAACTTTTTACCCTCTTGACATTTCTCCTAAAACCCTATAGTTCTTCGATGACGCCTTTTTTTCTAAAACATGTCTTTTTTAGCTAAAAATGCAATACTAAGGCGAAAAAAAATCGTATGAGACTTTCTAAAAAATACAAATGTCGGTTTTGATATTCTTTTTAAGTTTCCCATGGAAAAAAAACCGAGAAAACAATTTTCCACAAACTTTGCAGCTAATTTTCGACGGCCAAAAAATAGCCGAAAAATGGCCACGTTCAAAAGTGCGCACTCGGGCGAAAAAAATCTTAGAGAATTTTCTAAAAAAGCAAAATAAAGGTAAACTTATCCTCTTTAAAACGCCACTTCGGAAATTCAATTACCTATATTTTTGAGTCCGCTATGTAAATTTTAGTGCGATAAGAAATTTCGACTAGTGCGTACTTTTTTTTGTCCAGTACTGTATATATATATATATAGACGCGGTGCGTTGGCCTAGTGGCTAGCGTGCTGGCGATTGGATCGGGAGGTCGCAGGTTCGAATCCCAGTCGCGAACCTGGGAGGCGAACTTTGGGACCGGCTGTATCGGTATAGGTTTTCCGCAGTTTCCCTATGTCCATGGCAGACATGTCATGGTGAATACGATACAGAGGGGGAGGTCGACTGCGGCCGCAAGGGGGGGGGTGGGAGGTAGTCGCGGGAATTGTGGAGGGGAGGTAGACGGGTGAATTGTGGAATCGGGGAGATATAGAGGGGTCATGTGGAATGGGTGACAGAACGAAGTTGAGGTGGGTTGGGGCTCATAAAAAGGGGAAGCCCTGTACGGCTGGAACAAACCAATGAAATTTTTTTTTTTAAATATATATATATATGCATACACATATACAGGCACATAAACACAATTCTACCCACTACGTGAAGATTAATTGTTCACGTCGAATGTTCCTGACCAACCGATAATTCAATAACCAAATAAAATTCAAATCAGTAAATTATTTTCCAATAAACTAATAGCTAATAATTGTTTTTTTTTTCAAATATTAATGGTCAACAATTACACCATACAATATTATACATACAACCAATAATGTTTTTTTTTTCCGAATGTCAATCTTCGGAAAATAATAGGTGCCACTTTGTAATAGACTGGTATTTTAGGGAATACATTCGATGAGAATAGTGCTCATCTCGTGTCGTAGACGACGAGAGCTTCGGAACGTCAAGGAGAATGACGTCGATAGCACGTGGCTGCGCACGTGGTTACTACTCCCTACCTCATTCCTCTCTCTCTCTCTCTCTCTGTCTCTCTGTCTGTCTCTCTCTCTCTCTCTCTCTCTCTCTCTCTCTCTCTCTCTCTCTCTCTCTCTCTCTCTCTCTCTCTCTCTCTCTCTCTCTCGCTCTCTCGCTCTCTCTCTCTCTCTCTCTCTCTGTGTGTGTGGCTCCCTCACTGGTGAGGGAAAACCACCCCCGCGAGTTTCTAAGCCTCTCGAGCGAGGAAGAACGTGGGTAGGTGAAAGAGACGCGCGCCGCCGTCAGCTGACCACGCAGTGGACCGAACTACCTCCACCACCACCACCACCACCCGGAAATTCCAATCCTCTTTTTCTCCCTTCTTTTGCCCGTTGAAATCCACGACCAGCCACACTGTTCGACCTCTTTCTCGCTCGCCACTTTCACCGCTTCCCCCTCACTCCCGCCCTCCATATACATATATATATATATATATATACACACAGCACTAAAGCCACCCTCTCGACGACTCTGGCGGGCAGCGACCTTTTCTATTTTTTTTCGACCCCTTCTCCATTCACTCACCGGCCAGCCGGCTGGCCGTCCACGTGGGTTGAAAGTCCGAGGAATTCTTGCTCGAACTCGGTCACGCTTTCGACGTCACTCGCGATCGCCCACCATTCATTTGGTGGTTAGCCAACGAGCCGGTTACTTCTTTCATTGTCCAATCTTGTCACTTATATTTACGTTCTATGGACTTCCGCTTCCTTTCCCCCGTTCATCCCTCCCAAACAAGAGGGCGCATTTTGTTAATTTAATCCAACGTAGAAATGGATGGATGAAGATGACTGCGGGAAAGTTATTGAAGCCGAAAAAAATTTAAAATTGGAGGAATAGCCAAACGATGTGCAAATCTTTCGCAATTATAGAGTGATGAGGAACTATGAGAAAATATATTATTAATGGATAGAAAAGAAATGAAATGACGAGTGTGAGGTTTTGGAAGATACTTCATTATATATTTATCAAAAACTTGTTAAGCCGAATTTGATGATTAAATCCGCTCTATAATTATTATGATTATTATCATTATTGCTGCCATTATATATATATATATATATATATATATATATATATATCTAGAATATATTCGAGCTAGTAAACTAATAGGTTAAACGAAAGATTGAGATTACAAAAATTAAAGATTAAAAGAATTGAATCTTCGAATAAAATTTCGATTACGAAGAAGATTACGCCCATCGAATATAGTTGATAATAATATTTTCATCATTTAATTCAATTTAATTATTTAATTCAATAATTTTTAATTAAATTTAATCTTTAATTCAATAATAATATTTCAATTATCTAAGAATTCATATAGGAATTGCATTTTGGTATTTTAAATATCGTATTCTTCGAGCCCCTGTCCCCTACTTCCACCCCCTCGCCCCTATTTTATACCCTTGACATTTAACATCCTATTTTTTTCCTCATCCTCCCGGTCTTTCTATTGAACCGTAATATTTGGCAACTCATCGTCCCCCTGAAGGTGCTGCATTTTCATTTATGATAAAAAAAAACGAAGGAAGGTAGATAGAGGTAGAGCAGAGAGCGAGGAAGACGGAGAGGGGAAAAAGCAAATCCACTTCGTCTCAACGAAATATGCATAACGCTTATTTGCTTCGAGTAAGCCCGCGTGCACCTCTCGCGGTGTGTCTCACGCGAATCCCCAATCCTTGCATGGCCATATATATGCTTCAACTCCCCTTGCACTCCCGCGCTCTCGCTCGCTCGCATGCCGCGCACTTTATCGCGGATGCTGTAGCGACGAAGGTTCGGAGGATGAGGGACAGAGAGACGTTTCAAAGTTTTAAGCGGAGCGTGTGTCGTTCCATCATGCGAATTATAAGTGCCGAGAGACCGAGGCAACGACAGAGAGAGAGAGAGAGAGTTGGGGGGGGGAGGGTGGTGGTTGGAAGAGAAAGAAGAGATTAAATCTCATAAAGTACTTCGTCTCTCCTGCCTCGAATAAATAAATAATTTAAATATTTTCGTAAGAGTCGGTACAAGCAAAAAAAGAAAAAAAAATTAGAGCTATTATACCTATATATATTTATATATAACGCCTTGTGTATGCCAGGTGAAGAGGGACATCAACGACCAATTGAGAATTCAATTAAATGTATGAAAAATCGATGCAAATGTGACGTGTTTGTGTGTGGGTGTATACAGATAAAAAACGCCGACTGTAGCCAAGACAGTTACGCGGCTTCAGCAATCTCCCGTATTATGCAACATGGGCCAATACTTGGATGGGCGACCAATCAGTCGCGCACTGGCTTGAGCGCCAAATTCCGAACGGTAGGCGGTTCCATCGATTTTCCAATGATTCAGTAAACAATCATTTTCGTAATAATTATACATTTGTAATATAATTCACGAGAACTTATCGAAGATTTATAAGTTCTGTTTAAAAATTCAGTTAAAAATTCTTACTTATAAATAAGTTATAATTTATAAATAATACTTATTTATAAAAAAATATTTTATAATTCAGTTAATAATCATTTTCGTAATAATTATACATTTATAATATTATTCATGAGGACTTATCGAAGATTTATAAGAACGAAATGTTAACGAAGTACAATACAAATTATACAAGACGAAACGAAATATTATCGAAGAAATATGAGTGCTAAACATGAAGACGATGGGGTGGTAAGTGCCTATAAGAGCACACGAGAGTACATTGAAAAAAAAAAATATATATATATATATTAGATGAAGTAAAAAGTTCTGAGCGTTTTTTCGCTTTATTTCGACAATTAAATTAGCATAGTTAGGATTATGCGGTTTAGATCAAATATGCGCCATTTTGTTCGATAACTTTTGTCCATTTTGAAGGCAATTTCATAATTCCGCGATTGAAGAAGCCCTCGCCCCTATTGGTAAAAAATTTGACCAGCACATTTTCACAAGACTCTCTTGAGGCCAGTTTTGTACCATCAAGAAAATTTTGCAAATGCTTGAAAAGGTGATAATCGCTTGGTGCCAGGTCTGGACTATACGGCGGATGCGATAGAACATTCCATCCAAGCTCTCGGAGCTTATGGCGCGTCGTTAAAGATGTGTACGGCCTGGCGTTGTCTTGATGGAACACAACACCCTTCCTATTGGCCAATTCTGGCCGCTTCTGGTCGATCGCCTGCTTCAATCTGGTCAGTTGTTAACAGTAGAGGTCCGAATTGAGTGTTTGGCCCAATGGGAGCAGCTCATAGTGGATGATTCCCTTCCAATCCCACCAAACACACAGCAAAACCTTCTTAGCCGTTAATACGGGCTTAGCGATCGTTTGGGCCGGCTCACCGCGATTGGGCCACGATCTTTTTCGGCTGATGTTCTCGTATGTGACCCATTTTTCATTGTCAGTCACAGTCCGCTTCAAAAATGGGTCGTTTTCGTTACGTTTCAGCAAAGAATTGCAGGCATTAATTCGGTCCAAAAGGTTCTTTTGCGTCAAATCGTGTGGCACCCATCCATCGAGCTTCTTCTTGAGACCAGCCTTATACAAATGGTTCCAAACGGTTTTCTGGCTAACCTTCAGTTCCTGGGCAATGGAATAAGTGCTCACATGCGGGTCCGACTCGACGATTTCCATGATTTTATCGACATTTTCGACGATTGGCCTACCAGAGCGTGCGTCATTTTCGACGTCCATATTACCAGAACGGAATCGTTGGAACCACCGCTTTGCTGTTGCATTCGATACTGTATTAGGTCCATAAACAGCACAAATTTTTTTGGCCGCCTGCTCCGCCTTTTCACCTTGGTCGTAGTGGTACTGAAGAATGTATCGAATTTTCTCTTTTTTTACCTCCATTTTGGAACGCTGTAGCACACAACTGGCTTCACCAAACACAAAACTATCAAAGAACGTTTTTTGAAGCGTAATGTCACCTTTAAATCGCCGTATAGTATTACCCGATGCGATGTATAGATCGTGAGATATGGCTCACTAAAGACATCTAGCGGAAAACGCTCAGAACTTTTTATTTCACCCAATATAAACTATTTATTTATAAATATGTTACGCATTTATAAATAAGTTACTTTTTTACGCATACATATTTATATATATATATATGCGTAAAAAAGTTTAGTTAATAATACTTTCCTTAATAATTCGTAACATTTTCGTAGTTCGGTGTTCGGCCAATAATTATTTTCGCAACAATTATACATTTATAATATTATTAACGAAAAATTATCGAAAAATTATAAGTCCGAGATATTGTCGACGTATTATAACCCAAACAAAACGAAACATCGAATTTTTCGTCTTGATACTTTCTCCGCGCTATTTTGAAGCAATCGCAAATCCTCAAGATTTTCCAAATACGCTACGCAAAGAGCCAGGATTTATATCTACCTGTATTTATACGTACGTACAAAAGTTTAATCAAATATGTTCCTTACTGGATATATGAAAAATGCTTCAGATGTGTTAAGATTCCTATATATATATATATATATATATATATATATATATATATATATATATATATATATATATCGACACTGATGAGCGGTGACCGCTTAGCGGTGCACAGGCTGGTGCGTCAACCAGTCGGCGGAAGGCCAACACTTCTGACACCTTGGTATAGATACTTGAGTCAAACGTATGTGCACCAGAGAACAGAATAATATAGGGCCGTCTATACAGGTACGGGTTTTCCACGGTTTCACTGTACCCTCGGCGAATACAGTAGAGCTTTAGACGGCTGTCGACGCAACAGAAGTTAGGTTAGATCAGCGAAGTGCGGGTAGGGAGTAATCGAAAAGAGTTGCGGAATTGGAAAGGGCAATAAGTAAAATTCCGCAAGATCTCAGGAAAAAATGTATATATATATATATTTTAATACCACTGTAAATCCCGAAGATTTTCCAATCAAATCGATCAACCAAAAAAATGCCCCCTACGGCATTTGTAAAGCCAACAAAAACAAACGAAAGTTTTATTATTGTACGAAAAATATATTTTTTTATGTTTCATTTCGTTGAAATAATAATAACTTCATTATTAATATTTGTCGTTTAAAAAAAAAAACTCAAACTTGGCAAGACTATGTATTAATTGTATGTAAAATCCCGTCATCGAAATACTCTTATAAAAAAAAAAGTATTCAATTACATTGATCAACCAACAAAATACCTACTCCGGCATTAATAAAGCCGCGAAAAAGAAACGAAAAACGTGCTTTGCATTTCTCAAGGCCGCGATGAATTTGCACATATAATAAGAGTCTCGATTTTGGGACATGTTACTCCCATCACGGTATGATGTACTTCACGTACGCAATGGAGTAACAATAATATATGTACATCTGCAAATATGCAACAACAAATTATAGACTCTAATAGACTCTAAGAGAGAGTCCGAGAGAAATAAAAAGCAGCTGGTTCGGAGCTGGGGATTGAAGAGGGAAAAATTAGTCCACGTGAGACGTAACTTTGACGCACGCAGCCGAGAGAACGAAGAAAGCCGCATACATATAGAAACATACGAGAAGAAGATGTACGTGGAGTTTACCGTGTGCCCACACGTACACACATACGTACGCACATATAACTGTGTACACATATACGAGGGTGTATTATTAGTATATACGTCGCTTTATGTAGATCGTAGTCGTATAAGGACCACGCCCTCGCAAAAGCAGCCCTCATACCCTTTTTTGTTCTCGCGAGTCTGTACTTTCTATATATATGCTGTCAGTTCCTTCCCTCCGCGGCATTCGTTCGTGTGCACCCCATCCCCAAAAGCACCCCCTCCCATATCGCGACCCATCCACCACCCCATCCCCTAATGACGCAAGCAAAGCAAAACAAAGAAAGGTTTATACACCAACGTAGCTCTCTTCTTCACTCCCTCCCTCCCTCTCTCTCTCTCTCTCTCTCTCTCTCTCTCTCTCTCTCTGTCTCTCTTTCTCGCTTAATATACGTATATCGCGTATACAGAATATGTACGTGGGAGAAAGAGGAATCAAGAGAGAGAGAAAGAAAGAGAGAGGGGTGAAAGAGAGAGAGTACAGAGCTTGGGAGAGACTACCCAGAGCTTTCATTCTCTCTTTCTATTTTATGTACACACACATATACACATATTTATACGTGCAAACGTTTCTCTGTCTTATACTTTTCGCTTGCCCTCCTTGACGGTGCAAGGAAAAGAGAGAGAGAGGAAGAGAAGTAGATGAGGTTGCTTCAGAGCTGGGTTTTCTCTCCGTATCTCCATCTCGCTCTTCCTCTCCACGAGTACACGACGGTATCCTCACTCACATGCGCGCAAATGAAATCGATTAAAATGCTGGGCGCAACTTCTAGGCAGTCGAGAGAGAGAGAGAGAGAGAGAGAGAGAGAGAGAGAGAGGAAGAGAGAGAAGGAGAGGTCTTTCTGGTGGCACTCACCTCCCTTTCTCTTTTCTCTTACCCCGCCAGGAGGCATTGCCAGCGAGAACTTACCCCCGTCCCCCTTGCTCTTCGTATAACCCCCAACGACTCACCTCTGCCCCGCACCACTCGCCGGGACTCTTGCCACAGCGTTC
>OZ010715.1:22678341-22750841 GCA_963932345.1 Ophion ventricosus | reverse complement strand
GTGTATATAGATGCGTGTGTCGCAAATAAATAAAAAATACCATCTTTCGGTTGTAACAATGCTACTTGGTGTAAAAAAATTCACGCCAAATTTAAGCTCTCTAACTCAGGTCCAAGTGTTTACGCCAGCTAATGTTTTTCACCGTGTGATTTACACCGAAAATTTGCTATTCGCGGTCGAGCTTAAATAACTCAACAACGAATTAATACTGCTTCATCACGATTGGAGAACCTTAAGCCTGATTCTGGCAACATTAGAAAGTTTTTCTTTTTATATCGCGATATCATTATTTCTGCACAAATTGCAGTTATTTGAAAAAAAATCCTTTTCCGACTGATATACATTGCGTTTCAAAATAGCTGTAATTTGTGGAGAAATTTAACATATCGGAATTTATATTAAAAGAAAACTTCTTACGGCTGTAATGCTGAGCTTTGAGAATCTTCCGCATTTTGTTATCAATGAGTCGTTGAGTTATTTAACGTTGAACGTGAATCGCAATTTTTTCGTGCAAATCCAATGGGAAAGAAATTATCATGCGCTACCACTTGGATTTGAGTGCGATATTGACGTGAATTTTTTTTCACACGTGATCGTATTACTTGAGAGGGTGAAACATGACATTTTTTTGACACACCCCGATATAAATGTGTGTAATTAAGTTTTGACAGCTCTTCGCTTGATGTTGTGTTTGTTCCAGTTTACTTTCCGCTTGTCCGGTATGTCCGTGACCGGACGATCGTGCGATCCGGATGTGAAGGTGACCTCGGAGGTTCTCGGATCGAAGGCGACGCGATGAGCGCCAGCCCTGGCGTGCTACAGTCATCTGGAGTCGCTCTGGGAATGAGTGTTGTGCTCGGAGCTCGGATCGAGATCCGAATCCTCGATCGAGACACCGTGATGGGGCACGCGAATCGTGTAACTCGGGCTTCTCTCGGTTCTGCAAATTTTCCAAGCGTAGGGTAGCGGGTCAATCTGGTAATCGGCGAGACAACACGAGCACGATCGACGACTTTTGGTCGTGGATCGCGGGTCGATTTGGTCGTCACGCGTTCAATGTTACAAGTTTCAAGGATTTTTTCGAACACCTTTAGCTCGGGAGTTTGCCCTCCTGCGGCAGTCCATTGATCGTAGGTACAAGTTTAACCCTAGGTAGTTATATCTATTTATGGCACTCTAGCCCGTCACACATGGCTCGTCGGACCGGCGGTTTTGTTTCGTTTATAGCTTATAAACAAATGCGTATTTTTAGCGTCAATTGTAGGGAAATTGAAGCGGTAAACTCTGTTTAACGAGTACGAGGATAGCACAACGTGAAAACTCTATGTATATGTAAGTTACAACATTTGTAATCAGACGCGAAAAGTCTTCGGAAAAACTGATGAAAGTAACACTCAGGCCGGGGCTGAAGAAGACGTCGACCGGTTTGATTCGATTGGAAAAATTTGAATTTGTGAATGGTCTGACTGGCCGATTTGGAACTTTCGATATGTTGGCCTCGCTATCTAATTAATTTGCAACAAAGATTTTGTAAAAATGCCAAAAAGTGATGGAGTTACGACGATTTTTATGAAGGGTCAGATCGTTAACTGCGCTACGCCGAATCACCTCGCTGCGATTTGCTCTTTTTTGCTTTTGCGTTTTTCTCGAGACGATGTTTTATGAAACGGTGGAAGTCGTACCGCGAAATCTATTCGTCCGATTCACCTCAAATTCGGAAAGGGCATATTTTATAACTTTTTCTAGCGTACAACGGTATGATTTTTTTTAATGTTCATCTATACGTTGATAACAAATGATTGAAGTTGTTTTTTTTTGTGGAAAATCGGAGTTGTTTTCTTCTATAGCTTGCAATGTTCGTAATTTTCAAAATTGCAATAAACTATCTGGTCATACGAAAGTTTTATTATTATACAAAAAGTACCTTTTTTTTTTTTCATTTCAAATGAGCCTAGTTGCCAGAACCACATACACTAATTAGCCATGCAGCGAGGGCATTTTTCTATTAAATAGAAACCCAAACTCTGCAAGATTATGTATAAATTGTGTGTAAACTCCCGACCTCGTTATCGCAATTACTCTTATCAGAAAAATATATTGAATATCGACCTGTATTTTGGGCCCCAAGCTCATGCCGACCCTTTAACATTTTTCATCGATGGCGTTGAAGTTTGTCCCGTTGGAATAAAACGAAGTTTCTTTTCAATTTCTTCTTTTTTTATCATTATCGAAAATCTTGTTTCGCAGATCGTACATCTCCAATAAATGTAAGAACGAATGTTTTTCATAGCCTAAAGCAAAAAAAAAACAGTGAAAGTAAAACAAATACCGTTGCATTCCAACGATGCAAAGTTCAATATCATTCTTAACGCAGGCTCGGTAGTGCCTTAATCAATTGTACCAATGGAAGAATTAAAGGGTCAAAGATGGATATGAGTTATTTACCTCACAGCTGCCAACTGACTTCCGTCGCTCCCACGTCTCAGTCCGCTACGCCTCCTCGTGCACAGGCAATTGCATATTATCCTCTTGAACGCGAATCTAAAGTCCTTGCTGAAGAGTGCATAGATGCACGGATTTATCGCTGAGTTGCAATAACCGAGCCAGAAAAGAACGCTGAATACCGTTGGGTGAATGCAATTCGGGCAAAAGGCACGCAGTAGATACATCGTGAAGAACGGCAGCCAACAGAGAATAAAGCCGCCGACTATAATGCCCAATGTTTTTGCTGCTTTCGTCTCCATGCGAAATCTCTTCACCTGAAATATTTCATTTCTTGTCAATTTCTTATCCGAAGTGTTTTGAAATTTTAGGTTGCTTCCACCTGCCTTCTTTTCGTGCCTTTCGTGTCCCACGAGACACGAGCTGGAGCGTGTAGCTCGGGGCCACTCTTTTCTGATAAGGATATGCATACAAGGACGAAGGGTAATTGTGGAAAAAAAACCTGGCATCGGCAGCTCGAAAAATGTTGGATTTTGCTTCGAAATGATTTGAATTGACGTTTCAGGATTTATGGAAGATACAATCCGCGACTGCACATGAAAAAAATCTCCTGGAAAAACGAAATTGTTTATGTACAGTTGGCCAACGAATGGTATTAAAGTTTGCATCGTTGAAACTCAACGAAGATGTTTTTTTCTTTGGTATATTAATTAACTCTATTTTCTTTTCATACAAAATCTTCTTTCGCGGATTTAGATTGTAGGTCTCCGGACAAATATCTTCAAAAATGGTTGAGGCATTTTTGTGGAGAAATTTGCCAACGGGAACTTAAGAAATTCTGAAGAATCAATTTTCAATTGCATTCCAACGGTGCAAACTTCAATCTCGTGCCAACGAAATATTAACATGAAACACTGAAATATTTCATTACAATCAAATATTTTATTCCATTTTTTCAATAACTAATTTGTTGGTATACGCCATTGACGGATTTAGATCGCGCAAGTCATTTTTTTTTCAGTGAAACGTTGCGGAAATTCGAAATTTTCAAATAAACGTCTCAGTTGTAAAGTAAAATCGATTGTAGAGGCACGCTATGAGGATGAAGCCCCAAATTCCCGGTTAAATTGCTTTTTTTTTATTACTCCAACTTTATTCGTTAATATTCAAGTTTGTTGGAATAAAACTCTTGCGAGTAAATATGTAGAGCTGTACGACGTCGGATTTTTTCGCTCAACAGTTCACGGCGTTGCCGTACAGTTTGGTAAGGACGCATGGGAGAGCAGAACGAAAAAACAATCAGAATATCATTACGTGATAATTAATTACACTACAATCATGTAGGAAAATATTGTGAAAAATTTTCCAAAACTTTTCTTCAAACGAAAAATATTCAACTTTTCTTCAAAATGATTTTCTTCAACTTTTCTTCAAAATGAAAAATATTCAAACTCATCTTCGACATAATTTTTTAGTTTTTTGAAAAAAAAACGCGATTTTTTCGAAGACTGCCACTGTTGATTTTTGATTTTTTTTTGTAAAAAAAATATGATAAATTTAACATTTTTTGCCGTCAGACCCATCGCGGTGAGATTTTTCTTTATATTTTTTTTCTAAATTAAAAAATGTTAATTCTTAATTTTTTTCACAGCTGTCTCCTACGGTGCAATAATGTCCATTAATAAGTTCTATGGTTTTCCAAAAAAAAATGCAGTGCATTATATCATTTAGTTTTGCTGTTAAAATATTGAACGACAGGCATCTGTCAATGTTAAAAGAAACGTTCCAGTTGAATCGTTTTTGTTTGATATGCACTGATTGTTTTCATCGTTGGAAGACTACAATAATGCTGTGATCGGTCTCCGCGATCGATTTTCGAAATCCAAAAACATTTCAGAAAATCAGCAGTTGCAATGTGTGATACCTAACACAAATGGTGGTCTTATTATTAAAAATTTCTCTAATTCAAGAGTTAAAAAATTATGTAAATTATTCAAACGTCACAGAGATGAATAAATTCATCATTAATTGCTATTAAACAATTAATTGAATACCTATTTACTTCATTCCCCATTAAATAATTCATTAAAAATAATTTAACATAATTGGAAAACTTTTTAAGTGAGTTAATATTATATACAAAGTACTGAGTATGATAGAATAAATCATTTAAAATTATTTCATAGAAAACAGCTGTATTTGGAAAAAAATAAAAATAAAAGTTTTTTAATTTAGAAAAAAAAAATTGAAAGAAAAATCTCACCACGATGTTTCCGGCGGAAAAAATGTTAAATTTATCATACTTTTTTACAAAAAAAAATAAAAAATCAAAAGTGGCAGTCTTTGAAAAAATCGCGTTTTTTTCCAAAAAACTTAAAAAATCACGTCGAAGACGAGTTTGAATATTTTTCAATTTTTTTTTCATAAAGAACATTTCAAAACGAAGAATAAAAAAAAAGATCTTGATCGGTCCATTTTTCAGAAAGTTATGAGCATTTGAAAAAAAGCGTTTTTTTTTTTTCAAAAATTCAATACGTATTTGTAATTATGTAAAAAAATGTGAAAATCACACAAGCGTTTTAAGATGAAAACAAAAACGTATTAAAGTTTCAGCCAAATCGAAAGGGGCCGGGCCGGAAAGTAGTCGATTTGGCGTGGAATGACCCACCTCAGTCAGGCGTTCGAAGGTAAAAAAAATGAGCTGTTCCAGGGTTAATACATATGAATTATCTTATTGATATTGAAATAAATCATTATATATTATTAATACGAATTAATAATACTATAGAGATAATTCAGCAAACCGCAAAAAAATAATTCAGCACCGTAAGGGAATTTCCAAATTTCCACAAATTACGCCACATTAATACAACAGTTTTACTATAACCGTTTTTTTTTGCATATCGATCGAGTACGTCCTATTATTATACAAAGTGTTAATTTTCGTAAGGAAGGGCTGAGCTACGGAGCGATCGATTGCCGAGGTAAATCGACTAGTCTGATAAAACGTTTCACGCGACAAAAGCATTCTTAATCGGGATTAATCGAGATTGCTGCCGGACATACGGTTATATGTGGATTTGTACGTGAATGATCGAAAATCTGATTTACTTTCCGGGCTTTCCTATTTGTATATTTGCTTATTCCCGTGCTCTCGAAAATGCTTCCTCTCTCTCTCTCTCTCTCTTCATTTTCCTCCACCTTCGCACTTTCGGTTCGCACTCGCGGTAGTGATTTTAATCGAATAATGTGAAATCGAATGTGCCGGCCTCTCCCCCTGTAGGATTGAGATCAGCGGTATTTTGTTTGCGTGCGAGCGAATCGTCGCAGCCAACTAAAATCATTATTGGGTGCGTGTTAATAACACGATTATTCCGAATACATTTATCAAAGGATCGCGCCTCTGTTGCGTGTCGTTCGAGAATAAATTATCGAGACATTTTCTTTTTTGTCGCTCTTATAATCCTGCGTATTAGGGTTGAGAGTTAATCAATGTTCGGATTGCTTCGGTTCGTTCATTCCCATGAGTAATCAATCCAAAGCTCCGTTCAGATGCTTATTCGATCGAAAAGTATGGGTAGCGGTCTAGTGAAATCTTAAATGATGTTGAAAGTTGCATCGTTGGATAACAACGGAAGTTCATTCTTTCTTGATTGCGTACATTTTTTTTCGCCGATTTAGATTACGAAAATCACTCGAACGTTTTTATGTATTTTCATCCGAGACTTTCGATCTCAATTTGTACAAAAAAGACTTTGGATAATAATGAAAATGAAGTAATGAACAATGAAAAGACAAAAATTACGTTGCTCTGCAACGATGCAAACTTCAACGTCATTGTTTAATTCTGGAAACTTCTATATTCGTTCGTCCATTTATTATAGCGGAGCGCCGCTCCTTCCGACCACTATTCTTAAAACGCATTCGTAAAAAAAATCTAAAATAGTCAATGAAATTAGCGTATAGCGAGTAACTTCGTTATTCCGGCTGTTATAAAACAATTATCGTTTCGAGAAATAATTTGACATGTCAAATATTAATAATCATCCGCGTTTGTTTAATAAACGACAAATTAATTATGCGCGTATATATCAATATATGGAATTTCGTAGATGTATTATTATTTTACCTGTGCCTTTATATTCCTCTTGCCCATTTTCATCACCCGCGGCTTCTCCTCGATGTTCTGACTCAGTTCACGCAGCGAGACCTCGTCACCGGTGATCTGACTCTCGCAACTGCTCCGTCTACTAGGCCTCTTGTTGCTTCCCACCCTGTTGATTCCACCGACCTGCGAAATAGCGCAGAAAAATGTTTTGATACGATACGCGGCCTACGTGCACATACACATACTTTGGTGTACATTCGTAAGTGCACAGCATATCGCAATTCCGTATTGGAAATGGATTTTTCTTGATGCATTATTGTAGCTTCGCCGGAAATCCGCTAGGTGGCTGCAAGCGCGGGACTCTCGCGCGAGCAATGCACCGCGTCCGTACCTATACAGTCTGTTCGACAAGAGCGTGTACGGCGAAACTTAAGAACTATTTGAGAGAAGTCATTGAAAAAAAAATACACACACACTACATGATGTAAAACGTGATGCTTTATTATTAATAAGTGGCCCAGTCGCGTTCACTATTAATAATCATCTGGCATCTCTGAGGCATACTTTCTACTAATTTCTTGGCATAATCTGATGAAAAAGATCTCTATATGAGTCGAATCTATCGGAATAATTGCTTGACGTTCCGGATATTTGGTGTGGATAGATCAGGTAAGATTGATGGAAGAACGTATCCAAAAAGAAGCTTCTTCCGAAAATATTATGTTGCCCCAATCGCGGTCCAAACTTTCTTTCACCTAAGTGAATCTTTTTTTGACGTGTTTTTCGGACTATAGCGGTTCGTCTGTGACGACGGTCAGATGACAACTGATGCTTTCTATATAAATAATCTCAGTGGAAGGGTCTCGCTACCTGCTCGCGTTCGCATCTACCCTCTAACCAGTCCTGGATTTTCCAATAGGCGTTATAGACAACTGCCTAGGGATGTCACTATTCTCCGGGCGTTCGAGGATTTAAGATAGGGGGCGGTACAAAATGAAGTTGCCTATACTTAAGAAAAGTATAAATCTGTCACTGCCTCTAACGGCTTCCAGGAAAAAATGTAGCCATACACGCTTTTGTTAAACAGACTGTAGGCTCTGTAGACCTCAACTTATCTAATTCTAATTCTTTACGACACATTTCGACACACGTGCAATATGGTGATTTTCATAGATTTGCGATTTACTTTCATTTGGACGTAAAAAATCCTCTACGTTATGTCCTACGTTTTCGCTCTGTGGATTGGTGGCACCCGTCAAAGGGTTGCCATTCGTCCTGTCATAAAAAGTATCAGAATCAAGTTGTATGTACACTTGGTCCTTGTACTTGATCTGGGACTTTGTGAGAATAAATTTTATCCGTAATTTCATATTACGTATGAAATTAACGGGAGAAAATGTTTTCAAACTATATCATTTTTATCTATGCGGAAAATACCATGAAAGAATCGTCTCAAACCGAACGAATCGTTTAGTCGCAATTGAGTATCTAATTTGCATAAAATGGTTATGGAAAATTACGCAATCAGGGTATAGAAAGCGTTCACGTTACGTGATGATCTTTCCGCGACCTGTTCACAAGTATATACGTGTAGCCGCGTGTGTATGTGTGTGTGTGTGTGTGAGTGCGTCCGAATGATACAAACTGAAAACAGATTGAAACCATTCGAACCCGGACTGATTAAACTTTGAATTATATCGCAGAGCAACAATAACAATAAACGCGCGCTACCTGGACCAGTTAATTGAGCATATGCATAGGAAAATATAAGCTTGTAGGGATATTGGAAGAGAATTCGCGCGAGGCTATTGGGCTAACCTCGCATACTAATTGACCAGCTTGTTTTGTCGCTATTCTCTATACTGCGGGGCAACAAACGTCACCGCAAAGTTATACGTAATGAGCGACTACCATAACAATAACAGTAACAATGGCGCTATCAATATCGCTGGAAGCGGATCAACATTTGAGTAAATTCAAATGTGGATGTCGCTTTCGCTTTGGCGAGTAAATTACATCGATTTCAACGTTGTAATTTATTGGAACAATGAGGTTGTTTATTAAACGAGCAATCACTGTATAGTTGTATATCTATATCCTAATCTAAACTATTTCCATTGTTCTTTCGGGCTTCAATGATCCCTTTCACTTTCAACCCACACCTGTCACTTCACCATTTCCGGTTTCTAACCCATTCGTTTCCCAATCAACTATTCTGTCGCGTTTGCACGAGGTCACAGGGAAATTGTGGAAAATCTGTGCTGATGTAGACGGCTAGTACACTTTTTTCGTGGTCCAGCTGTCTCATAATCCGAAACGAAGTAAAACTGCCGCTCGCTCGGTTGCCGTTGCAGAAGCCAGTGCACGGCTGA
Source organism: Ophion ventricosus (assembly GCA_963932345.1). Lineage (NCBI taxonomy): Eukaryota > Metazoa > Arthropoda > Insecta > Hymenoptera > Ichneumonidae > Ophion > Ophion ventricosus. Next base: position 22,741,919 of record OZ010715.1, on the reverse strand, counting down.
GTGGTCACCCATCCAAGTATCGGCCCAGGCCAACGCTGCTGGGCATAAGAGATCGTAGCCGTGCGCCGACCATCGACTGTCATCGATGCTTTACTATTGAACGAGGGATTCTTGTGGCTTGCAAATTTGATGACGAAAACGGGTCATCGGTGACGATTCCGATGATTCTCATCCTATTCTAAACTGTTCCGTTCCATGCTTTACTGTTAAAAGAGTCATCATCGTATCTTCGAAAATTAAGGAGTTTCGGGACAGCTTATGTTTAGGGGGCATCAGGGAGAGAATTCTATTGTTCTTGAACGTAGTAGTCTCGTCGCAGTCATGTTGAAAAGTTTGTTCTCCGTACAATCGATAAAAGCGTCGAAATATTGCGAAATATCCTTATAATGTAAATTGTACATCTTATCGGGATGTAAAAACTTATAAAGTAATGATGAAAACGCCTAACATAATGTGTACCTAACCCTCACTTTTGTATCAGACTATCCATTCCCGCTACTAATACGTAGATACTCTGCGAATACGGATATGCACACAGTACTGTAATCTAGTTCTAGTCGGTTCCAGTCGCTTCGTGGCGCTACCGTCTCTAGACATTGCTCAATTTAAATCGCTGTATCTCTGAAGCTAGACGGTCAAAATTCATGATTTTTTTTACCCACTTTGTCATATATTCCTCTGTTATTGAGAATGAAAAAAAAAATCTGTAGAAAACTTTCGAAGTAATTGCGTGAAACGTAAAATTTTCCACTGCTCCCCATAAGAAAACGTGTAAAACCATGAAACCTTAACATTCGGGCGACGTTGCCACACAATTTGCCTCTAAGTTTCGTCGGTGGGGGATGAACTGAGCGTTTTCATTTACAAAAATGTCAATAATTAATAAATGGTGTAGACGAATTATTTAATATTTAGATGACATGATTGTCATAATGCAATGAGTCGTTTGACAGCTTCTCATAACATTTTCAATATTTTTTCACACTATTTCGTGCGTAAAATTGCCGATTAGCGATGAGTGTAGGGATCTCCCTATGTTAAAAAGTATTTGTTCAATTGTAAATTTCATGGTAACGGTATAGACGGCCGATTAAAAATTTGGAGGGCGCAAAGAATCGACTGTTTAAACGTCAATAAAATAGTAGCGTTTCGTCACTTGTCCCGAAACTCCGTAAATCTTTAAAATAGACCAAAGGATTTTGATGCAACTGCGCGAACACACCGTTTTGGCTTGATCAAAATTAGGGAAAACTCATCAATGGTCTGCAAAAAGTGTTCAGGCTATCTCCAACTTTTGCGATTGGTTCGACCCATGCGCTTTCCGGATTGGCCGATGAGTATTCAACGAACGGATAGAATTTAGCCGTCCATTCTCTGTATTTCAAGAACGTATATAGCGAACGTTATTTGGTTCGACGCGATCAAAGGACACATTCCGTGTGAACAAATGCGATCGATTATTCATATTTCCAGTCGCAAAAGCTTCCCTCATTCATTATTCGATACTCCGTGTATTCGGTATTCATCGAGGTCGTTTCAATTGAATTGATTCCAACCACCAAAGTTTCTCCAGGTCACGAGAAAAATAACCATCGCGATATTATACACGTTGCTAAATATCCAATATTATTGATTCGCGGATGGCAAACGGGGGTGGTCCGGGGGTTGCAGGCACAGTGTATATCGAAGAATGTATCGAGTTCTCGCTTATTCACTTTTCTTCGAAACGAAAGCTGGGCAAAAATTCGAAACGTCGCTTGAGCGAAACGATTCCAATGGGTTTCCCTCGGGTTACCAAGTCTGCAAAGTTACGGGACCTGAGGCGGGAGTGGCGGCTTGGGACGTTTTGGTCGGGGTATTCCCTCGTCTGGATATGGTCAGTAGTCACGTTCGCAAGAGGTAGATACGCGGTGTTTCAATGATATGAGCGACTCAACGAACTGTCGCAACGTGGCAGGTGCGGTGCTTGTAACGAAGTAAATAATGGAGAAGTTCGACGAAGGTGTATATGATACGACATTTGCGTTATCAGGATATCGACCTTATTCCATTCCTTTATCTTTCTACCGATTCCAATCGCTCTTTCTCTCTCTCTCTCTATCTCTTCCCGTTTTATCTTCCTTCAATCCACACCTATTTTTAGGCCCTCTGACGCCCCACCTCATCGCGATTTCCAGAAGAAACGCGACCTCGGCGTTCGGGTTACTTCGAATCCGATGACTTGCCAGGGCAAGTATCTCTCCGGCAGCGCTTTCTTTCCTTCGCATTCACGAGGAACATCACCAGGAGACTGTTACACTTGTATTATTCTTCCATCTTTCTCCTCTGAAAATAGGGACTTTCCCGAGAGAAAAAGGAAGAGAGGACTTCGCGAAGATTCTTTCAGAAGATCATTTAAGGCCGGATCCTGAATTAGAAGGTCCAAAAAATCGATTTTTTTTAAATTGTTTAAATCTATTCCTGATGTATCTAAGAATGTCTAGACAAAGTTTTATAGCCCAATTCGAAATATTTCCAAAGATACAGCACTGAACGTAGTGGAGTGTCGAGCAGGTATACGGGCGCTCGGGCAGTTAGGGCGCCCGTTTTCTCGAGTTTTCGTTTTTACGATTTTTCTAATTTGGCGTACCTGATTACAAAAAAAACTAGAAGTCCAATCGAAACAAACCAAAGCTTGTTCGCTTCAGTATCGTTTTCTTTTCTATTTGAACTAAAAACATTGTCGAAAAAAAAATTCTTAACAATTTTTTTAGCAAGTTGAAATAATTTTTTTTTTCACAAAAAGCACATTTTCTACTTCAAACCCGAAAAAACATTCAAATTTCAAAATTTTTTTCGTTTTTTTTTAGTTCATATAGAAGAAAAATATGTCACAATTAAAATGGTTTTTGGTTTTTTTGTTTCAGATGAAAATTACGAGCTCCATTTGTCACGCCGCATGGAAACAGCAGTGGCACGAATGTGCATAAAAATCGGTTGCCTGTTGATATTTTTCTTTAAAAAAAATTGTTTTCTTATGTTCAGACATGTAATAAAATAATCTGAAAATTTCGCTAAACTTGTTTTTTTTTTACCCGAAAAAAATTCCTCAAAATATCGATTTTTCGAACCGGCTAATTCAGGATCCCGCCTTAACGTCACCACTTGTTCATTTTGAACTCGGTTTTTTTTCTTGGCAGACACGTCTGTATTCATAATGTAAGAAAAATAATGTAGGTCTCGTACATGATGATGAAATATTGGCGAGTGATAACTTTTTTCTTTCAAAGTTGCCCGCACTTTTGGGCTTTCCAAATGGAGAGTACTTATTCTCTCGGTCTTGTTCTGCCTGCGAAACGATCGAGTTTGGGGATAGGACCGAGGGAAGTTCGAGAGGCCAAGTGGGTTCGTTAGGGAACGAAACTTGAGTTTCTTTACACAGCGTAGTTTCAGGTACCTTAATGTTCCAGTATATACATACATTCGTACATCTATATAGATATATAGGAACAAGATATTTACAAGCCGTTATATCCGGCTATCGAACTGTTGACTATCGAACCATCTGTCTGTTTCGAGGACAGTCCTTACAGATTTTTTTCAAACGAATTGTTGATTTTTAGGGTTATATCATCCTGGAAGTAACCTTCGTATGAGCAGGTTTTCATTTATCTAAAGGTGGCTTTGAAGGCATTGGCGGTCGCATAATGACGAGTAGTGGGACATCGGACTATACGTGGTGGACAGTCCTCGAAGTCGAGTATCTTCAAAATCGTCTTTTCTCATATGCATACATACACCTATTGGAATATCGATGTGCACGTCGATAGAAACGAGGGTAACAGGTCCGGTTATTGTTCGCTTCGATAGTTTGGATTCGTATAGGAATTCGCAGAGTATACGTTTCCATATACGCGAGCTTTTATGGCTAGAATACCGGAAGAAAGAAGACCTGAAGTAGCAAGGATCGGAAAAGGATAAAGCCGGAGGCTAAGCGGGAGAGAGAACTGGATCGGAAAAGAGGAGAAAACCAAACAAGAGCACAATCTGGCTCAAGACGGTTTGCTCTAAAGTATCTGGGGAACTCCATGCACGGAAGAAAAAGGAGAAGAAATGCCGGGCGGGTAAAATGTCCGTTGGACTATTGTTGGCTCGCGATCGGAGGAATCTCAGTGGAGCTTTCAAGAATGGTATGCAGAAAGAGTGTTAAGTACGCGGAGAGTGTATGCGAGTGCGCTCGGATGAAAATTCAAGTAATGCAAACGTCCTCCGCTGGTAATCGGTGAATGGACATTCCCCGATTTCCCCATAACTATATATATATGTATATGGTGGTTTCAAAGACATTCGGCTTCGGGGTACGTCCCCCTAGTAGCCAATTGTCCCCATACTCAACAATACGTAAACCTTGGCGGTTTCAAAATCACAGGTAGATAAACGGGAGCGCATTTACGCGAAAGGCATTTCAAGGATCACCTTGTCCCTAAAATCAACGGATCGTTTGAATAAGTGTTAGGGGGCCGTCTTTAAAACAGCCGAATGTCCAGATAGCCAGCATTACATAGATATAACGGGTTCAAAATATTCTTTCCTCATATATATATACATATGTCAATGCACAAGTAAAAAGTGGCTGAGAACTGACTAGAGTCCAGGGACCCGGATCGTTTACCTTGCTCTGCCTTTTAGCCGCCACGCGAAAGAGGCGACCGTCGTGTCGATGGCAAGTAAAATAGAGCCGAGGTGGAATTTAAGCGAAGAGGTGCACACAAAAGGGAAAAGAAACGATCAACTGGATTGATCCATTGCGTCATTTTTTTTTTCAATTTTTATTGGATTCGACTGGAAGTGGAATCAAACGGGTGTTCACTGCAATATTAGAATATTGAAGAGATTTGAACTATGGAATACTCAATTAGAGAGTGATCGATTATACCTGTTATCTATAATCTGTAACACTGAAAATTTTTGTTTCATTCTTTATACCATATGATTCATCGGTTTTTTGTTTGTTTTATTTTTTCATTTTTTTAAGCTTCGTTTGTTTGATCGGTGAAACGTAATTTCTCAAGGAACAACTGGCCAGGATTCGTTTGCACAACAATCTCTATACACGTCCGTCAAATTTTTGTAAAAAAATACAACGATAAAACGAATTACCTTGAGATGAGTGTTCCTCGAGTTTGGACACAGCTGACTCTGGGTCTGTCCGTTGCTGTAGTGTACGGATATTTGGGAACATCGGGACGGCGTACGCTCGAGGGTATTGCATTTGGTGTTGAGAGTCTCGGTGCTCGGATACGATACCGATATTTTTATCTTTTCCCGCCTCACGGAATTTCTCCCGGACTCGGGACTTCTCGGACTCCCGTTGTTGCTGCTGCCGTTGTGGACGCTTCCGCGTCCTCTGTGTATCCTGAGCGTTAAACGTTGCTCGTCGAATCTGTCAATCGTGCAACGAAATTAACGCAGTTCGCGATCTTGATCGTTCAGCGAAATTCTTGAGTGGAACTTGTTCCCTCAATCTCTATTCTAAAAAGTTTTTATAGTTCTTAAATTGTAAAACTGTAAATAAAAAAAATTCAATATACTGACATTCTAAAATCCTAAAATTCGAAAATCCAAAAAGTTATCAAATTTTTAATTCTCAATTCGCAAAAATTTTAAATACAAAAAATTCTGAAATGTTTAGTTCTTAAAATTTCAAAATTCTGAAAGTTCTACAATTCTCAATTCTTACAATCCTAAATGTTTTGAAATCCTTAATCCTCCATTCTCAAAATTCCAAAATCCTTAATCCTCAATTCTCAAAATTCTAAAATTCAAACAGTTCTAAAATGTTGGTAAATATTCGGAAGTGTCACTCCTGTCAGAATCGAGCTGATTTTTTTGTGTGGTTTCTTACAGTTAAAAGACATCATATTTAATATTATTATGGCAGCGCATCAACAAAAACAATTACCAAGAGGGTAATTCTATACTTTAGCATCGAAGCCACGAATCGTGGGGTGCGTAGAACACTGGGGCGGGCGGAGGGCACCTCGGATGGGTGCGTAGAATCGTGGGGAGGGTAGAACGGCATTGTTTTTGTTGATGCACTGTTATAATAATATTAAATATGATGTTTTTTAACTGTAAGAAACCACACAAAAAAAAATCAGCTCAATTCTGACAGGCGTGACACTTCCGAATATTTACCAAAATTTCTTAATTGTGCAAATTCTACAATGTCAAAATAAAAAAAGTTCCGAAGTTCTTAAATTCTAAAGTAATGAAATTCCGTTGTTTAGAAAATTCTGGCGCAATGATTGTCTCGAAAAGAAATTACTTGGCGAAAAAAACTGAGGAGAGATTGAAAGGACTGATTGAATTTACTCGTTCATTTCTCGTTTTTGTTTCCCGTCCTCTTTTAGTTCCGTGTTTTTCCGTTTTGTTTTGTAGACCAGCGAATAGTTTAAAAAAAGAAACGGAAAACGATGCGAAAAGTTTTGGCTTTCGGGATTACGAAAAGCCTCGTGTCTATGTTAACGGGAAACTTGTTTTTCGACTATTTCTTTTTTCCTCATCGTTGGAGCGCACTTGAGGTACGCGTACTCGGCGGAGTTTTGTGGAATCGCGTCGTCCAAGTTCCATGTGTACCGCGAGTCGCTTCTATCAATGGGAATCGCCCACACGCAGGGGCTATACTCGTTCGCAATGAGAGCCGTTCGCGTCCATAACGGGTGAACGGAACCTAGGTAATTTTTTATCTGCATATATATATATATATATATATATATATATAATGTACATTGCAATAAACAGAAGTGCAATGAAGCCTTATTCGTGTTGAATACCGAGAATCGATCGAAATGGCGACAAAAGATAGAACCGGTTTTTTTCAGATCAATTATATACTATTTTGAAAACTATTATGAAAAGCAGTGACCATTTTTCTTCCACCGTTTTATTATTAATAATCCTTGTTTTTACCCTCGATTATTTTAAGCACGAAAAGAAATAACGTAAATCAGTTCCAAGCAACGCAGTATACGAATAATGGTTTATTCCGGGAAATTATTCTTATCCTTGGCTTAACCTAGATTTTTTTAGCCCCGGATATAGTAAAAACATACAGCACGAACGAAATTAAGGATGGTAAGAACGAAAAATACATCGTTCCCACGCGGAACAACTTATGCGTATAGGCGCGTGTATGTCTATGTACAATTTTATACACGGCGATTTGAAAATGCCTGGGGTGGATGCTGCGGATTTTTCAGAATTCTCTCTCTCCCTCTCTCTCTCTCTCTCTCTCTCTCTCTGTCTCCCTTTTTCTCTCTCCTTCCGTCTAACGTTCCGTTTTACCGATTCTCACTATACCTCACTCTCGGTCTCTGGAGTCCATGGTGGACAAGCTGCACTCATGTTAATAATGTAAGATTCCGACATCTTGCCGCGCCACAGGGACAGTTGCCGAGGACAAATTGCAGCATCGTGGGCGATTTAAATACTTATCGGTAAAGACAAAAGAAAAAAGGAAGAGGAAGAAAAAAGAGAGAGAGAGAGAGAGAGAGAGAGAGAGAGAGAGAGAGAGGGAGGGAGGGCAGAGAAAGGAGAACGAGAACGATTATAATAGCTTTTTGTTTTCTTTAATAGATATATATATATATACGCTATACACATCGTTTTATTTTTGCGTTTTCCGTATTCTTTGTAAATTTTGCCCCGGGGATCTTTCTTCCCATTTTGTTCCCTCTTCTTCGTTCTTCATCCTTATCTATATCTTTCTGAAGCAATCTCAACCTTCATTTTAAATATTAAATAAGGCGCGAGCCCGTAATAATTATATATATACATATATACATATAAACATATATACAGGGCGTCCCAGGACGGAATGTCATCCCTGAAATGGGGGGTTGAGGGTGAAATTCTGAGTCGATTGATATAAGCATGTATGGTTCCCAGATCAACCCCTGCATTATTATTAATTTTTAAAGACGGGCCAATCAGGCGCGCCCGATGAGCGGGTTGACGTCGGTGAGCGATACGCGCGTGTAGTGGTGCCTGGGAGAGCACGGTAGGAGCGCCGCTCCGGGCGCGCCTGATTGGCCCGTCTTTAAAAATTAATAATAATTCAGGGGTTGATCTGGGAACCATACATGCTTATATCAATCGACTCAGAATTTCACCCCCAACCCCCCATTTCAGGGATGACATTCCGTCCCGGGACACCCTGTATATATATATATATATATATATATATATATATATATACACGCAAACCATCGTTCTTAATACCGCCATTATATCCAATTCGTATTAATATAACTCTCGCGGGAAGTTCCTTTGAACTCTCCATCCGCGTCTACTTACAGAACGAATATCATATCCTCTCTGAGCGCATCACGTTCATATACTCCGCCGCGCTGCCGGAGCGGTGTGTACAAAAATTTCGTGGCAAACACTTGTAGAAACTCCTTTCAGTTGAAATTTGCCGATGCTGGGCGGTTCTATGTATTTATGTTGAGGGGATGAGAGAGGAAGGGGTTCTAAATTACAACTTTATCGAAATTGCCTGAGTTGCGAGAATGCGTACTCTTTCGGACTATATATATTCATGTGTATTTGTGTGTTCGTATGTGACGTGAGTAGGGAAGTAAAATCATAAATGCAACTCCAACTATTTAGAGCGTTGCGTGCATCATCAGCCATCCAGGATTCGCTTCGTGTTCGCTTGGGTCGTAATTAAGAAGTTTGACGCTTCTTGCAATTACGGATTTATTAGTTGTATCGTGGAAGTTTTAAAAGCCTGAGCTCGGATAGTTAAACAGAATTCCAAGCATAACTGGAAGGTACGAGGATATCCAGCATAAATCAACCTATCATCGACTCGCGCGATACTTTTCTTTGCGACGAAGGAAATTGTAAATGCATAACAAATGCAAATGGAAAGATGTTAAAGTAAAAAAAAAAAAACCATTGCGGAAAGAAATGAGAGTGTAAAAGTGAAAAACGAAGCTAGCTGAAATGGCTGGAAATTATGACTGGTTTTTATTCAATGCAAGATGTTGTAAAAAAATGTAATCTTCCGAATGAACGATGATTTGGCCGTTCCAAAGTCGTAGTAAAATCGAGCTAGAGTGGTTACAATTTTTTTCTTGTTATTCCTTTATTTATTTACTTCTTGATCTCATTTTGTATTTCCATGTAATTTTGGGCCAAAGATCGATGGAGGGCTAGAGACGGGAGTATTATGAAAAAATTATTGGGGTTCTTGATACATCCGGCATTGAATCACCTGTGCACACGTCAATGTGCTTCAGTGGGCATATGGAAATCGGTAACTCTGATATTAATGAAGTCTTGTGCTAACAAGTTTATGGAAACTTTGATGATGCATCATATTGACTTGAAGAGACAGCAAAACGAAAAGAGAGAGAGAGAGAGAGAGAGAGAGAGAGAGAGAGAGAGAGAGAAGGCGAGAAAGGGGATTAAAGTTAAGGGGTAAAGCCACTCGAGGGTTTCAAATTTTCAGAAAAGAAAAATAAGATGACTATGTTAGTTTGAAAGGTCAAATGTACCATACATGCAGATTACTCGAATTAATTATCGGTAAATCGAAAAGTTATATTATGAATAGTTAATTGAAACATCAAAGGCGTTTTTCTCGAAGACATGTTTTTTTAACTGGCCAGAAACGTAACTCAGCCAAATATGCATCGATTCACTTGAAATTTGCAACATATCTTCTCAGATGCATTCTCCATGGAACTACGTACAAAATTTGCGATTGGTAATTAACTTTTTTTAAAGACTTTTTTTAAACTCATGTGATTTTTTGGTCGAAAATGAAAGTTTTCATTGAAATCTGGACTAACTTTGTTAAGAAAGGTATTTTCTAATTTCCGTGGTTCTAAAGCTTTTTGTATATATTTAAAATTTTTTTTTAGTTTTTCGGTCTAGGTTGAAAGCTACAAGAGAAATCTTTCCGGCCGCGGAACACTCTGCGTTCTTGGACTCTGACGTCGCCATTTCCAATAGAAAAATTACGAAAAAAAATGTTTTTACACTCAAAAGCATGTATAATAAAGTTTTCCAATTCAATTTTTTTCTGCTTTCATTACTTGTTAACAAAATTCTTAAAATTAACTTTTTTTTCCGGACCTGGTGTGGCTTTACCCCTTAAGAGCGATAAAATGCAAATGTACGCAACGCTTTACAGACGAAATATCTAGTACGAATTTCAAATTTGCAAAAAAAAAATAGTATGAACAGAAAAAAGAGTGGTAATATTTTTCATTCGAGCAGCATTACTTTGTTGCACTTCGTAAATTTTCGCTCTACACCACGAAAAATTTGACGCACATCGAAAATGTAAGTTATTCGAGATCCCAAATGGTCGATCATCCAAGTTTTTGTCAGAAGTTTATGAACGACACTTAGATTAGATTATTTTAGAAAAAAAAAAACATTTTCTACGTCGCTTTTGCATTTTTTTTTTGTTGTAGACACCGTTCCCCGCGCGAAATCCCAAAAATATTATACTCGAGTAAGATCGTACCTTGAGCCTAGCAATTTTGAGCCCTTCGTGGTTCGGAAGCCTTGATTGATCGCTTTGGTCGTGGACACCGCGGCGTTGTAAATTCTCCAGTAGAAAAACAGCATGACTAGCATCGGTATGTAGAAGGAACCGAGAGCACTGCAAAAATATAAGCAAAAAACAAGAAAGAAAATAAGTTATTGAGCTCCGGCGAAGAGAGGGCGAAAATGAATGGATCTGAAGTTTGCATCGTTGGATTGCAATGGAATTTCTTCTGTTAAGTTATTATTATTAATTGTTCACGTGGATATTTCGACTCCATATACCTTCGACCAGAACGATTCCTTATAAGGGGGATCGACTTTTTTTAATCTCTCAATATTCGTTATTCTCCAAAATAGCTTTTTTTTGCTGATTCAGGTTATCCATCTCTGATAAATATCCCGAAAAACATTCGTTTAATTGTCACAGCCTAAATCTGTCAAAAGGTAATTTTGGGTGACACAAGAAAACGAATCATTTCCGTTGTATTCCAACGATGCAAACTTTAACATCGCGTATAATTCATATATACGAGTTGTGTAAATTAAGTAATGAGATTGATTTTTTTTGTCCATTTTTTTATTCTAATAGAATTACAATTCAGTGTCTCCCTCAAAATAACTTCCTTGGAAAGCCACACAGTGCTGGAGACGGTTCTTCCAATCCTCATAGCAGTGCTGGAACTCGGATACTGGAATAGCCTTCAGCTGGTCGGTTACAACCGTTTGAATGTTTTCGAGTGTCCCAAAATGACGTCCCTTGGGGTGATTTTTCAATGTCAGGAATAGGAATAAGTCACAAGTGCACAACTATGCAATAAATAAAATATTTACCGCAAATTTGGCTCTTTGGGATCGACAATACGAATATTCAACATGAGCTAACATAAATCAGAACACCTATGGGGTAATATGAATTTAGTCGTACCTCCTTAATATTCTTATTTTCTTCATTATCCAAAAGCATATTTTGCAGATTTAGTTTGCAGATAGTTAAATAAGAATCCTAAAAAAAGATTTGCGCGACTTTCGCAGCTCATATCTGCCAAAGGAAATTTGGGAAATGAGAAAAAAATCATTTTCGTTGCACTCCAACGATGCAAACTTCAACGTTATGAAAATAAAGGGCTACTCGAATGTCGAATCTTCGTTAATTTTTCCCCTCCTGCTGCTTGCGCAGTCAGCTTTTTTCCTAGTGAAAAAAACGGTATCAAGATGCAAAAGTTGATTACAAAAGAAAGAAGAAAAAAGACGTGGAAATTGGTAAATGACAACAGCCCCGATGCACAATACTCCGAATGCGTGTATCGCAGAGCCCTCGAGGCAGCTTGAACTCTCGAGTGTCGAGAGTGCGCGAGTCGAATATTAATTGGATCTAATCGACATTGCCGAGCTTGCTTTACGTGTTAAGGGAAACCGCTATCGTGCTTGAACTGCCTCGGAGATTTCCAGGTTGCCGCGGCTAGGCACCCCTCGCAACCCCCTGGAGAATGCCTGGCTTAACCACGCTGCGAAAATTAATGCAACCTCGACAGCAACAGGGCCACGCGTGTTCCTTCGACTCCCAGTCACGTTAACGCGCTGCACTTACCAGTGCAATTATTTCATCCCGGGAGAAATGCGACGCGAATTTATTGGTCGTGTAATGAAAGGAAAAAAATCTCGCTAATTGAAATACGCACGATTCTGCCACTTTTTTTTCTATTCATCGCCTTTACGACTCCCGCTGGGAGAGAATTAATTCCTGAATGTTACAGTTGCTAATAGAGGCACTGTTGAAAATACGAGATTCGTCGCTGAGGACGAGCTCATTGTGACATTTTTTTGTTACATATTACCTTTTTTTTTTCAAATTATTTTTGCCCATTTATGGAAACTTTGATTTATTAATTTTATTAATATTTTCTGTTTTTTTTCCCTTCACATTTACCCTGTACTCGTCACTTCGCTATTTTCAGTTTTTCGGAGACATCCCAGAGTAATGAAGTTGAAGTTTGCTTTGTCGGAATGCAGTAAAACTAATTTATTATTCTTTTGCTTATTGATTTTTACTAATATCCAAAATTGCTTTCTGAAAATTCGTATGATAGATTTCCTAGCTTCCGTCCGGGTGGAATTTGGCTTCAAGCTATTAGGGCCTCAGGGCAAGGGTGTTTCTGAACAGATTACACTCAAATCGAAAATAGACAAAATAATGACGATTCATCGAAAAAATAACCCTCACTAACATCCCATTTCACCCCCTTAGGAGTTGATTCTCGAAAAATGCTTTCTTAGTGTACCTCTACACCTTCTAAGAAACATATCTTCCAAAGAGCATAGCCAAGTAAGCATACTGAAACTGCCCCCCGCGAGTTATTGAATGACACTCAGTCTTATAATATCCTTACTAAAAGAAAACTGTTGCTGAAAACTTCAGCTCTCTAACCCAATTATTTTCTGAGTAATCGAAAAAAATGTTATTATCAGTTTTGATTTTTTTTCAACTTGGATATTTATGATGGACGTTCGTTGATTTTTTTAAAATTAATTATTGACGAAACACATCAATCAAATAGCTTTTCAAATATGTGAGAGCTAAACTTGAATTTTTACAAAGAAAATATAATAAAAAATGGCCATTTCAATGTGTTCTTTTCGAGGAACGATTATGAAACTCTCGCAAAATACTGGTTTTCTAGGTACCTTCACTCTTAATTTTAGCATTGAAAATGCTTTTAGAGATGTATATAGGGGGTCTGATTTAGCGAGATGTCACATGAAACTAACGCTACCTCCATTCCACTACCGCTGTGTTGTCGCAGGGTGGGGGGAGCTGCGACATGCTAAATGCCTGTGATTTGTTGAAAAATGCTGCATTACATGTAGAATCGTTTATGGTTACAAGTTGTAAGTTTCAATTTTGATGTATACATTACAATGCTGGTGTATTTGGGTTTGTTTTCGGTTTGTTTGGGTTTGCTTGGGTTTTTGGGGTTTGTTTGGGTTTTTTTGGATTTGTTTGGGCTTGATGGATGAATAGTGAAAGAAGTGGGAATGTGTGTGAGAGACCGCGAGAGTGAGAAGTGAGAGGATGGATGGAGAGTGAGAGATGGGAGAGAGAAACTCATATTATTTGCATGTACCTTCTTTTATCACCTGAAAAGTCTGATTACATTTTCAATGCCATGAATTAGTTGCACTGTGTGTAATATCTGTAGATTTTTTTTTCAATTGTATTGATTTGGTGCAACATTGTGAAAAAAAAAAATAAAAACCGTTTTTTTTCACTATTTTCACTTTTTCTACATGCACTAATTTACATGTACTAAAAGTTCTAATAATGAATATCAACGTAAATCATATTCCGGTCCGACAAAAGTTCCATTATGTAAGCCATTTGCAATTTGCACAACGAATGAAGAAGGTAGGGAGGGGCATGTTGAGCAAGTCTGAAATTATCGCCCTGTAATTCCGTAACAGTCTGCCGTATAAAAATGAAACCTAACTTCGGTCACTAGTATGCAACATGATTTGATGAAATGTAGTAATAAACCAACAGTTTCGTGTTAATTAGTGAGATTTTAAAACATTAACATTCATTGAAATTAACTTTGAAATTTTTTTTCTCAAACAATGGTAGAAGAAAATCTTTAAATAACGTTTTTTTTACTTTTGGATGCAAAAATAATGAAACGTCCCGTGTTACCGTCTCGTGCACTGCATGGCAACGGGTGATGGCGTTATGTGTTCTCTCCCCCATAACTCTCTTTCCGCCATTTGATATACCCGCGTGCGGTGCTTAGTTTTCCAGATATTTCGATTGCCTAACTTACCCGACTGCTCAACATGCCCTATACCATACGAGGAACCATACGGAGCTAATTTGAACCATACTACGATAATGAAAATTATCATGGAAGATCCAAATGGTTTAATTAAACTGCGTAAAACAGGTGATAAATTTGTTCTTTGTTGATACTTCCGTGATGTGAAAAATGATTTGGAAGATCTTGGATTTGAAGTACTCATTCCAGGTCTCAAAGAAAAGCGCCGTCAGTTAACAACTATCGAGTTAAATGAATCACGATGTGTCACGAAAGTTCTTTGGCCAGTGGAAGCTGTACATGCTATGATTAAACAACAGTACAACTGGTGTACTGGTAGTCCTATAAGTACCACAAGATTGATAATAAGTTGTTACAAAAAGTGAATTGTTTGTTTTTTAAATATTGAGTTTAGAAAGCGTTTAGATTGTGACCGAAATCTTTCCGAAAATCACATTTTTTTTAATAATGCAGAAAATAATTGGGTTAGAAAGCTAAGATTTTCAACAATTTTTTTTCGTTTAGTAAGGATACTATAGGCTGAGTGTCATTAAATAACTGGCTGGGGGCGGTTTCAGTAACCTTACTTGGTTATTCTTGCCCGTTCATGTTTCTATCTTCTGCGGTTTAGGCTGTGCGTTGTCTATACGTAAGTTAATAATTCAGTCAGTCAGTCATGGAACTGCTTTATACGTATAAATATAAAGAATACTTTAAAAAATTTGAGAGGTTTTCGTACTCGAAATTTGGCAAAAAAGAAATAGGGCATTCGACAAAAGTGAATTTCCATTGCATTCCAACGACGCAAAATTCACAACCATGCAGAGTGTTACCCAAAGTAACTAATTTGCTACGTATTGAATTTGCATGAGGGCACGGGGAATCAATGCGAATATCTGTGCAGATACGCAGGCGTGCAATATTCGAAACGAAATTTATGCATTTTCGTTCTCATCGAATAGCCGCAGAATGGCTCACGAGCATTTCCTCGAAACCGAGCTCTTCGATATTATTCCGGCACCGTTATTGTACAATTGTTGCTCGAAAAAGTTACGTAATTTAAACGAATACCTATTCAATAATCCAAACAAAAAATGTCGCCAGTGCCCTCGACGAGCCGAGTCACCGTTACTCAAGTTCTCGTGCGGAATGAAACTTTTAATTGGCCATGAACCATTCCAAGTACTCCATTAGATTCGACGTTAATAATACCGCGAGTATATTGCGCGTTTCAGTGCTGCACGTCTCTTTGCGCGAGGAAGCAATCAAGTTTGGCGACTCCAAATACATATATTTATAGATAAAGAAAGATAGCGAGGAATATCAAAGTTTGGATCGTTTGAATCCTTTGGACGCATTAGGTCTGTCGATAGTGCAACGAAATTAAAGTCCGAGCTATCGAAAAGTTATCATAGTCCTTGCCTTCTTCTATCGAAAAATAATTCAGAATTTTTGAAGTAAGGCGATACAATGGAAAGTACAAAGCAAAAGTAGCCAAAATTTGAAACTTCTAAATGTGTTCTCGATGTTATGTAATATCAGTAATAAGTCGCATAATATGTGGATCAAGTCTTTTTCGTTAATTTATATCAGAGCAAAACCCTAACGCAAAGTAACATTTATTAGGGAAAAACCCTTAGTGTAATATTTTAAGTAGTAAAAAACAGGCGAGGGATGGAACCTTACTAAAATCGGGTTGGTGAATCCGCATACTATTGTTTTTGCACTAGTAAGTTATTAAAATGCTGCTGCTTTGTGCTGTCAATGAAATATTACCCTTAGGAGTGAATTTTACCCACAGGGGGGAGTACATGTAGCGACATAAAAAAAATCGATTTTTTTTTCAACGTAAAATGTTAGTTAAACATCTCAAGAATACAGTGGTGAAGTAAATAATTAGCCGGCAAGTCATTGAAATCGTTGAGTTTTCGTAGTTCGAAACTTTAAACACTTTTTTCTCAAAACTAAATTTTTTAAGTTTGTGGGAATCAACTTATGATAACTTTAAAACGAGTTGACCGATCGTGCTAAAATTTTACACATAACTCGATAATGATATTACCTTGAACTAATACCTACTTGTTTATGATAATCATTTTTAAAAAGTACTCTATCAATGCAAAAAAACAACGAAAATTTTGTGTAAAGTTTCAAATTTCTTTCTGAATAGTTCCATTTTTGGAATTTTCAACTTTTTAAATGTTTCTTAAGTACAAGTTCAGCATATGGGTGTTGAAATACGAAATATTCTTGGCTCATATTTTTCAGATCAATTTTGAAGTCGTTGGATTTCCCACAAACTGACAAATGCCGCTAAAACCTTCCTGGAAGACCACGCCATGACGCTGTCATTTTGCGATCTTTTTTAATAAAAAAAATTATTTAAACAGTTTAATTATTCAATAAATTATAGCTAAAGTTTCATAAATGTAAAACGTTTTGTTCCTTTCCAAAAAAATGATTAAAATTTGCTATTTTTTCGTCGTCTACATGTATTTTCCCCCTTAAGCTACACCCGTGCCGGTATGGGCGGCCCCATATTCTTCTCATTCTCTAGTGGACAGACTATTTGGTCAAGTATCTACACCAAGGTCTCAGAAGTATTGGTCTTCCGCTGGCTGGTTGATGGGCCAGCCGGTGCACGGCTAAGCGGTCATCGCTCCGAGCATCGGCCATGCAGAATGCCGCGTAACTCGAAGGACCGCTGGAGCCGAATCCCGATCGCCCATTCACCAGTGTCGGTTTCTTATTTCTGTCTGATACAATTAATTACACTAAAATGATGTAGTGAATGTTTGTGAAGTTATTGAAAAAGTTTCTACCACATTTTGATTACCATACGAAAAATCTAAAATACTTGGTACCATTCTTCCGTTATGGTTGTTTTTTTATCGTATCAGACAATAAGACCAAAACAACCCCCCCCCCCCTCTTATAAGGATGGGTTTTAAGTTTGCATCGTTGGAATGCAACGAAAATTCTTTTCAAATTCTTATTTTCATTATTATCCAAAATCATATTTTGTAGATCGCTAAATAATAATCCTGAAAAAGGTTTGCGTAGTTTTCGGACCTCAAATCTGCCAAAGGATATTCAGAAAATAAGAAAAAAAAACATATTCGTTGCACACCCAACGTTGCAAACTTCAACTTCATCTATAAGAATGCATGCTAAACTACAGCAGTGTCAGTAGGTTACTTGATCCAAATTTTGCCCAGAGGCTCAAAACAAATGTCAATCATCATGGCAGCATTTCCATAAGATTCCAATTAGACCAGATGATAATAAATGAAGAAGTTCAACAAAATCGAACCGTAACGCGATTTCAAATCTTTGAACGGGTTTTACTTTCTAAACGAGTCACCCTTTAATTCTATCCAAATCAAGTCCACACTTTGTACGACGATAAAACCAACATTCCTTACCGCGGGCACTTCTGTAGCATTCGTTTAATATGCGGATGGCGCGACTTAATCCAGGAAAAGAAAAAGTGCTACGCAGCCTGACATTTTTTTTCGGTTCGATTAATAATACAGGTCTGGGAACGACGGCTAGGGATCCCAATTCACCCTCCCCCGAGGATCGGGGGAGGGTGAATTGGTAAAAAATGCCAGAGAGAGAGAGAGAGAGAGAGAGAGAGAGAGAGAGTGAGGTGAATAAAATTAATGATCCTCTTACCTGTAGACGACGTAACCAGCGTCGTTGGTGAGCTCGCAGATCCACGGACATGGTTTAAGCTGTATGCGTATCGTCGTCGTGTTGTAGGGTCCCGTATGTCCGGTCGTGACGTTGTGCGGGGGATGAGTCTATGCTCGGCAATGGCGTAGACAAATAGAGAGAAAGAGTCAGAGAGAGAGAGAGAGAGAGAGAGAGAGAGAGAGAGAGAGAGAGAGAGAGAGAGAGAGAGAGGAGGAGGCAGCGAAAGAACCGGAAAATCAGATAAAGAGAGACATTATAGACGGATGAGTATCCGAGAGAAATTCGCTCTATTCATTTATTCATTCTTCTGGCTCTGGCGCTGGTTCCCTCGTATTTTTTTTTCTCTCCGCTGTTTTCTTTTTTCGCTCAAAGAACTTGTACGGGCAGTCTGATTAGACTTCAAGGTAAGTACAGCCGAGAGACAGAGCGAGAAAGAGAGGAGGGCAGAGCCGGATGAACGGATTAATTAACCAGCCCGTATTCTCCGTTCCGTTGAGCATACATACCCTCTGGTCCTTCCAACCGACGAGCGGTGGAAAACATATGACAAAGCTGAGGACCCAAACCGCTGCGACCAGTAATCTTGCCCTTTTTGGTGACATTATCTACGAACACATACGGATTAAATTGTTTTTTTTTCTTCTTTCCTTCCCCTCCATTGTCATTCACCGCTCGCCCCCTCTCCAGGGGCTTGAATATTCCAACCATTACTGGAATAGCTACACCGTAGCCTAAAATTTGCCCCCGACCTTGACATTTGTCGCCCGTTAGCCGAGCTAATTCCCTTCGGTCGCAGCTGGCTTTCCCTGATTCTACGTACTTACACAAGGGCGTGGGGAAACTGCGGACAACTCGCGGCTTGGTATACATCCTCTTTGCTTTGTTCTGTGGGGTTGGTGCGCGAGTAAATATCAACCAGGGACATCGAAACTCCCTTTGGCCGTTCTACATGGTCCCGTATCCTTCTTGGAGAATTCTTTCTTAAGGGACGGTCAAAGTCGCTCGGTCGGTAAAAAATTTGCTTCTTACTTTTCCCCAAAGTCAACATTTCGGGCGAAAGAACAATCTAACTTTGTTTTCCTCGTAATAGAGCGCAAAAAGAGACTTTTTTTTTGCTAAATATCAGTCGCTTGAGAAAAAAAAAGAGGAATGGGTTTTGAGTGATCTCTTTGACATTCATATATCACGTGGAACATCTTTCACTCTGCCTTGAGGAAGTACACTGCACTGGACTCCCGAGAATCGCGGTCAATTTTGGAAATAAATTTTGTGATAATTACGTGGGTGGGTTAGATCATTTTTTATTTATCATTTACAAAGGTATCTGTAAGATTCGAAACAAAATATATGGATAATTAGGCCGAAACTTGGATGGGTGACCGTTTAGTCGCGTACTGACTTGGGTGACAACTCCTCAGTGGGAGGCAGTTTTCGATGGGAACGCACCTGAAATTCACAGGCTTTCCGCAGTTTCCCTGTGCCCTTGTACAAATGTTATACAGTTTCCCTGTGCCCTCGTACAAATGTAATACAGTAACGCGTTGGGAAACGAGTGCTTGTGGGCACACTCCAAGTTTGTTGAGAATTTGGAAATGGTGCAGTGATAAAAATGAACGGTCCTGAAGGTCACCAGGGGCACACGAAGACAAAGTGAAATAAACTTAAATAATAACAACATTCCTAATTATTCATATTTAGTCGTCAAAATTTTCCAGATACCTTCAGCAATCATGTATATCAAGGCTGACCCAAAATTATAGTGAATTGTACGAACAATTTTCTTGCAATAAATTCCCGAAATCATCACCGATGTTTTGGATAACACTGTAGTGTAGCCCCTTAAGGACGTATTCTAGAAATTTGATAAAATCAATTATTTTGAAATTTTCATTAAGTATCGACTCTTAAGATCATGTCCTCAAAAGAAAATTTCGAAATTCCTAATATTTACAACGTTATAACGATTTGAATACGGAATTGTAACTTTAATAGCATTTTTTCTCAAAATTACTTTTTTCAACTTGGCTGATATAAAATCTCGAGCTCTATTCAACCGATTGACTTCAAATTTCGTATGGACCTTCAGTATATATCCTTCTATCGTTTCTACCTCGGGCTTTGCGAAATTGTTATTATTACTATTGTAAAAAATTTTTACTGAAATAAATAGAGCGAAAAATGATTTTTTTTTCAGACGGTCGCCATTAGAAAAAAAATCCCTTTGGTACCTCCCATGTCGACATTCCTATTGATCAAGAGAATTAGTATTACTTTTATTTAAGATGAATAGGAGCTTTGGAATCATGTCAACTACCACAACCCTTTTTTTTACGGCCGCATTTAGAGGCCCATAACTTTTTCAACTTTTATATTTGTTGCACAATTTTATTTTTGTAAGTTCTTGGAACATCGATAAAAATACTGTAAAAAATGGATACTAAAAATATATATATATATATATACTTTTTCATCAATCCCGAAAAAACGCTCGAAATGTAGACCTCTAAACTAGAATACCCCGTTAAGAAGCTGCGCCCCTCGTAACGGGGAAAAAACTCATTGTAATTGCGTAAGTCACGTTCTTCAGGATCTACGGTCCACTGAAGTGGACCACAAATTTATTTGCGGCTTTACAGGGGCTCTAAAGGGCACTCACGAGGGCACGTTCAACGTCCCGCATATACGCGACGATTATTACCTTCTCGCGAAAGGGCAGAGATAAGGGTGACTATATTTCGTAACTATTCCATCCTGGGATATGAAAGCCGTGGTGAGTATTTAATCGAGCGAAACTGCGGCTTCGACTTCTTTTTCCCCATAGTTGGCACTTGACGTGGGTAAAAAACGTGGCTTCGCTTAATGTAGGCAAAGAGGTGAAAAAAGAAGCCGGGCGGGAGAGCAGTTCCAAGTTTACCTTATGCTTTCATGAATATACAATATTCTGGAGGCCCTGCTGTGGTGATGGTGTGAGAGGATCTGCGGGACCGCGTGGACTTACGAAAGGATTTTCCTTGGGTTTGTTCAAGAGGTCGCTACACGGTCTCTAGGCCGATTGAGGATCGGTGGAAAGGGGGGGGGGTCGATTCGAGTGGTTCAATCGTTGAAATTATCATTCGGTTATAAATCGTAGTTGCGGGTTTGGTCTGAGCATCCTTTGATACAGGGAAATACACGTGTTCAACGTTAGTGATTGATCGAGTGCCCGGATGAAGCCTGATGAAAGATCAATTCGAAGGATCACTGGTGCGAATCTAATATACTCGTGTGTGACAGACCGACCAGAAATGTGACGGTCTCGCTATTGATCTTTGGGTGGGAAGCGTACTCCGAACGTTCGCGAGTATGACGGAGAATGTTTGGGGTTGATTTTGAACGATCCGGAGAGACCTGCAGTGGCTAATATGTGGGAGTAATTTTCGATTTCCCCTACTCGAGCGCTCGTCAGTATTGTTTGCCAATAACGGCCAATGATTTTAAGCGATGGTAGTGTGTATACCTGCATACGATATTTCTTTGGAACACGATTTACCTGGGGATAACTGACGGGCCTTGTCACTGCCAGATATCGATCGAGACTTATCGCGCAAAGATTGAGAATCGAGGCGGTGCACATCCAGACGTCAACGGCGAGCCAAACCGAGCACCATATGTCACCGAATATCCAGACCTGTAGAACAAGCAAACACGTTAAAGATAGGGTAAAATTCATTAGGTACATTGCTGCTAATTGATTTGAGATAAACGATGTTAAAGTGGAAATGTTCGTGACCTCTCGAACGGATGTTTAGTCAGGCCAACGACAGTTTTGGCTCAATCTTCGCTTATCGGGATAAGTGAATCGTATGAAAATTCCTTGTCCTGAATAAACAGCTTGGGCTGATCTACCCTACATAGTGGGTTCAAGGGTCGTGCGGCATAAGGGTCGTGGCCAGGCAAGGTTCCGACGCGATTAACGAAATCGAGGATCGTTAGGGACATTTGCATCCTTCAGAGGCTCTCAAAATCTCATGAGCGTCCTAAAGTCATACTACCTTCGGCCTATCTAGGGACATTTGCGAAGTCAAAGAGGAATATTCGGTCTGTAATGAAGAGTATCAATGCCACCTAATTTTTATGTCATCGCAAGCACGATGGAGAGAGGCAATCCTGCTCAAAGCTGAATCGTATATGACCCAGTCACCAGCTTGTCTTCCAGATAGTTGAGGTACCGGTTATTTGGGCAAGATGTGGCCTCGACGAATGGCGGGTACGATGTTATTGCCAGCCATCTTCATCTCGCCTTTCTACATCCAAGTCTTTCGCTTTGCCTTGATTGCCGGGCTCATTTGTTCAATGAAAAATGTTCCATTTTTTAAACCTCAGAAAAAAAAAACATGACGGAAAGATGGGTCTGCGTGCCCACACGTAACGAAACCAAAGTTTAAAAGCCGCACGAAACAACACGACGAAAAGATGCCAGCCACTCGTATGAAATTTCTCAACAGCATGAATTGGGATAATGAATTTCGTGTGATTCGGTAAACCTAGAATCAGCTTCGATGACACTACCAACTTTAATATACGCAGGAACTGCAGAGACTGGAATTTTTCTATAACAGATGTATACGTTTTTTTCATCCTTATTTCCCTTATCGTCGTCATATTTCACGGTATAACGCGTCGAGCTTTCGCATTCCTGCTATTTTATCTCAGTACGTATACGCTTTCGAAGTGCACGGGTCTCCAGATTCTTCTGCGATAATAATAAAAATTGTCGTAGGGACGTGCAGAATCTCAGGTTTACTCGTCACTGCAGCATGCATTTTTCATGCTTTCTCAAACAAAAGCTGCACCGGAAGTACATTTAAAAGAGGCAGAGACGCATTACACGTCGTGAACTTCCAGATGACTGTATGGAGATGATGCGATACGAGAGGAGACGAGAGAACAAAAAAAAACCCGTTGGTAGATACTGCAACTCGGTGACGACCATGCATCTGTGCTATCTGCTACTCGAAAAAAAGCAGCGAGTACAATGGGACAAAAGACGAAAAATGTGTACTTCATCTGTGGTATTATTTTGTGAGAACAAAAGTATTTTTGACGGCCAGACTAAGGGATTTCGTCTGAGACAGCACGATCCCCAAATTGATCGTCCTTAAAAAGTAAATACGGAGTTACCCTTCAGTCCCTAAAAAGTTGCTAACCTACCATTAATGTTCCATCGTCGACAGTAAACGTGATCGTCAAGCCTGCAAGGGCCTACGAAGAAACATTTGAGAATAAAAACCAGAAAAAGTTTTCAGGCCGTGTGACAAGTGACGAATGGCGACCAACGTGAAAATATTCCGTTCTCTTTCTTGCCTTTCCTTCCTGCAGTCGTAGTTGTATGTTGGCGTGCTTGTACAGCTCGGCCACCCTACACTTGTTTAGCTTGAAGGAAAAGATGCTGTCCAATGGTTGCGGAACATGATTCGATCTTGTTGACGAACTAAGTACGAAAAGTTTAGCTTCATGGACTACGTGACGTTGGTCACCAACGGACACGCGGCGGAGTATCTTCGTATACACTCGTTGGTATCTTTAAAGTTAGTATACACCCAGTGACGAGACATTGTGGCAAAGACTATTGCGGCAAGGACGGCAAGGATGAAAGTTGTATGGCGTTGTGGTTTTGCACTGCGTGGTCTCGTTTCGACCGCAACACGGTTCCCTCTTGGTCCCGATGGTAACATATACGTGCGCGTCCGTTCAAACGTATATATATATGGTATATGCAGTTGCGCAAATTATGTATAACTATAGTACGTACACATCACGGCCAACCGGTTCAAGATACATATATGCCCCCGAAACTTTCTCACTCGTCCGGTAGTCCTTCGTTGCCTTGCCCAGAAGAATGGCACAATGGTTATCAAAAAGTAACAATGGTCGCGAGAGATCCCGAGTGAAAGGGCCGATATCAATACAGAGATTCCAACTTGGCGATCGGTAGAATCGAAACTTGGGTATTGGTTTTTGTGACCACGGAAAATAAAAAAAACCCTTAGATTGGCACTACATAAAAGGTAGCCAATGGCCAGTCATTTTGATCATCTTTTATCTATCTATACATATAAAACAATTCCGTGATTGACTGACTGCCTGCCATATTGGGATCTGTCAAATGGCGATGTGACATCTGGTGGCGGAAAATCAAACTATACTTAGGGCAAAGCTTTCAATGGAAATTATATGTACGTAGCCATACGGAGAAAGTATTCAATTTTTGTAAAAAAATGTAAATATCGGTTTAAATGGAATTCGCAAAGTTTTCCCCGCGTAAAAACAATAGCAAGAACATTAAATGTGCTGTGAAAGATTGCAAAAGCACTTAGAGTGAGGAGTAAGGATTTCGAGTAAGAGCTTTACAACAATATAAAATGTGTCCAGCCTTCAAAATACGTTTTCCTTCCACAAAATTGTGTTCTTTAGGATTAATATCAGGCCAATCAGACATTGCACTAATATTTATCATAATATCACAGAAATTTGCACTAAACTACACGACTGTTTACGTTTCACGGTCCTTTTATCGCCACCATGTTTTTTAGGCTCCGCCAATATGACAGATGCCAATAGGGAACGCACAGCCTAAACCGCTGAAGATATAAACATGAAAATAGGAAGATATGTTCCTTGAAAGGTGTAGAGGTACACTAAGAAAGGATTTTTCGAAAGTCAACTTCTAAGGGGGTAAAATGGGGTGTAAAAGTTTGTATGGAAAATTGTATTCCTTGCGTGTATCAAATAGAAACTTGGAAGATATGTTCCTTATAAGGTGTAGTGGTACAGTAAGAAACAATTTTCCGAAAATCAACTCTTAAGGGGGTGAACTAGGGTATAGAATTTTGTATCGAAAATTGTATTCCTTGCGTGTATCAATTTAAAACTTGGTATAAATATTTTAAAAAAAAACAATAAAACGCATTTTCTAGTATTTTTTTAAAGCAATCCCTAATAAGAGGTGTAACTAGTAATGAAGTTTCTATGTACCGAATTCCATGCGGGTGAATCCGCGGACGGAAGCTAGTATTATCATAATAACAGTATAT
This sequence comes from Ophion ventricosus, assembly GCA_963932345.1. Taxonomy (NCBI): domain Eukaryota; kingdom Metazoa; phylum Arthropoda; class Insecta; order Hymenoptera; family Ichneumonidae; genus Ophion; species Ophion ventricosus. The sequence goes on along the minus strand of OZ010715.1, from coordinate 22,716,796 downwards.
CGTGTGTTCGTGCAACGTCATTGACCTTTATCCGCGTAATGAGGCGCGACAATTACGTCATTTCGTTTATTAATGTCATTAACGTTTATCGGCATAATTAAGGTGCAACAAAAATATTAACAACGTTGATGACGTTGGCATTTCTTTGTGTGCATTCTGGTTTCTTTGTACACTGCAATTCAAATATATCAAATTCTGCCATTACTTGCAAAATTATATGTAATAATTACAATAATGATGAGGACTGTTCAGAATTTTTGATACCTCCACCATTCTATTATTCTCCACGTCATGTATCTTGCCTCGTACTAGGCCATAAGTCTCCAAGTATACGCCTTAAAAAAATCAAGCGTTTGATTATCGAAGCTTTTAGGGACGTACTTCGCAGAGGTAATAAAACAACCATGCCAAAGGATTTGTCTGGAGGAGTATAATAAGCAAGTATGGATGAACGAAAAGAGAGAGTGAGACGGAGAGAAAAAGAGAAAGAGTATACCAGAAGAAGAGTCGTATGTTATGTGGGATTAATGCTCTGGCGCCATGCCCCTAGTCGGCACGGATCCGGAATATCGAGACGCGTTCTTTCCATAGATATATACGAGTGATGCGCGTGTTTCGCAGACAAGGCTTAAATCACGAAACTCATCGACCTAATGGACTCGATCCTTCTCGCTCTTGGATTTGCGATGCAGCGAAGGAAAAAAAAAAACGAAAAAATAACAGAATAAAAAAGCATAAGCCTAGAAATAAAGGAGTGTGCTGACGGAGTACAACCAACGCCGTAGAAGATCCGAAAAGCCAAGATCGTTCTCTAAGATCCTTGCAGCTCATCATTTTCCTTCAATCGTTTTTTTTCTAAAGGTGGCTCGAAAGACATTCTCCACCGGTGAGCTAATAGGTGCGAGGTAAGGGTGAAAAGTAGGGGTTCGTAAAAAGCCGCAGGGACGTAGTGAGGCAAAAAATTAAAACGAAATGAAGCTTGCACAAAGTATTCATCGGGAACATTCGTCAAGCGGAGTTTTTAGGCAGCGAACGGTTAGTCCAGTACAAGTACATGCTGCACACGTATAGTCAACGGGGCTAGGGCCATACCTTGAAAACCTCCCACGTAGCGCTGAAAGGTAAAACGGCGACTCCAACGAGCAAGTCGGCGACTGCGAGGCTGACTATGAACATGTTCGTGACGTTTCGGAGCTTGGTTGTGTGGTAAACCGCGAGGATGACGAGAACGTTGCCGAGTATCACCATTACGTTGACGATAGCGAGTACTACGAGGGTTGCAACGATACCAGCGCCTGACCACTCGACATCCTCGTACAAAGCGGCACACGCGGTGGCGTTAAGGTCCCGCATCGCCGCTTTCAACACCTTGAAATCTTATTCTTTCCGGCCCACATTACGATGAGCCCAACAGCGTCTTCTCGACGCTCCTCTTGTATTACTTCTCTTCTCTTTTACGGTCTTCCTTTCCTCATGAATTTTTATCCTTCTACCCGTCGTCACACGGATTTGTACAAACTTTTGACGGCGACCAACATTCACGGATAAAAAGAGAAAGAAAGAGAGAGAGAGAGAGAGAGAGAGAGAGAGAGAGAGAGAGAGAGAGAGAGAGAGAGAGAGAGAGAGAGAGAGAGAGAGAGAGAGAGAGAGAGAGAGAGAGAGAGAGAGAGAGAGAGAAAGAGAGAGATAGAGAGAGAGAGAGAGAAAGATAGAAACGACGGCGAATCCTCACGAGTTTGCAGCTCCAAATACAATTTTCATCAACGTGCCAGCAGCCCTGAGACAGACACGGAAATGTCGAGTTTGTCAATAATTTCTGAGGTCCGCGAAGCTTGGCAGCCTTCTCTCTCACTATGATCGCGTTTCTGTACTTCACGATTGGAAATTTCTCTGGAATACATTCCCCCTGGGTCACTGGTTGGATCTGCGAAATTATGAGTTGATGACTTTGATACAAACTCGTCCAATTCTTCGGGATATATATATATATATGTATATCGACAATCGAGAAGTGTTCAACGTGGACCTTCGTTAATATTTCAATGCCGGAGTTTCTTTTCGCCAATAAACCGATTATTTTTTTTCTTCTTCTTCTCCTCTTTTCACGAGTCTTTGTGTCGTCGAGTTGGTCTGTTTTACTATAGGGAATTGAAGATTCTCGATAAATCGTAGAACGAAGAAATTCATCCAATGTTTCTATGTCTCGTTACTCTTCTGTCTCTTTCTCTCTCTCTCTCTCGCATTCTTTCCTCTTTTCCGAGATTCTTCTGCGGACCTTCGATCTTCTTTCACCCACGCAACGCTCGAGTCCCACGACGAGTAGAGCTAACCCGACAGTCTACGTCCGCGAAAGTTTCTCTTCCTCGTGTGCAACAAATTTTCACAGATAACGATTGAAAACTTTGCTTCGGTCTTGCGGCGTTAACCTTGCCGAAAAAACGATCACCCAACTCGCATCGCACTCTTCTGCACCTCTCACAGTGTTTTTTTTTCGACCGTTCAAAGCCGGAAACGTTCACGAAAGTATATGGTCTGTTTTTAGTTTCACTTTTTGTCCACTGAGATAATTCACGTTTCTCGAGGATCTATCGATTCGTGCAGGAATTTATGTTTACGGACCTTTCAGCACTTTGCACCTTTTTTTTTGTTATTAAACACGGTTTTTGGAAGTAACGAAAATTTGAGGAGAGTTCACGAGATACGGAGTGGTGAATTATAAATATCCATTCGTTTCGGGTTTTGTTTAGTCACGTTAGTCGAATACAAAGAGGGAATTTATACTTTTTTAAGTATTGTGTAATCAGCCTTTTAAACGCATTATTATTATTATTATTGTTGTTGTTATTATTATTACATATAAATATCCTATTCCATTTGTCCAACAAAATTTTCTATTCACAACATACTATATTCAACACCAGTTTGGAAGTCTATCGTCACGTATTTTGCGGTGTACATACATTAAGTGTGCCTTGTACATATTTATATACACACATATATTTATATATATATTTATATATACATGAACATACGTATGGGTGTATATATTACGAATATTTCGTTTATAATTAAAATCACAGCCAAGTAAAACAATATTATTATGGAATTACGACATTGAATTAACGGTATTAATTCTCAATTACTTATTTATTTTGCACATAATCTTTACATCCGTACGTCGAACCTTTCTTTTGCTTGTTTTCGTACATTCAAATTTCCTAATGTTGTTTCACAGCATCGGGCGAGAAATATGACTTTTTTTTCTTCGTCCCTACGCTTCGAGAGATCCAACGCTCTCATTTGTCTTCCAGATCTACAAGATCAATTAAACGATCTTCCGATATTTCCAATATTGAAGATATCGCAACGGTCCGAGTGTCCAGTTATCCCTTGCTCGTTTCACTCCTAGTCGCATCTTTTATCAATCGTTTTTTATCACGATATTTTTCTTTTCTTTTTTAACTCGTTTCTTTTTTCTCTCACTCACTCTCTCTCTCTCTCTTTCGCGCTCACGCTCACCTCGTGTCTGCGGCACGATCACTGGCTATTTTTATTCTCGCCACTTAGGGAATCCTTGGGAAATGGATGCGACGCATCTCCTCGTGGCGCGTTAATTTCGCGAAGTCCTCCTTGCCTCTTCCCACCCCCAGATTGATCGGAGAGAGAAGCGCCGAATCGCCATTCTCGTGATCGTTATCTGAAACGAAATTTCAGACAAATAAAATTGGGGTTGCAATTAAGAATAACAATAGCGGCGAAGAGTATGGATATTTTTCCCGATTTTACGATCAGGACGGAACGTTACAGATCGCGGCAAAAAAAAGGCGTAGAAAAATGTTCGAGGTAGTATTGGAAAAATAAAAAGTAAGCTCCATTTAGCCTTTTCTTTTATCCTCTGATATTTTTTTTGGCTCACTGGATGACTTTTTGATTGTTTTCTCTCTTCAATTTCCCGTACTTACGTAAATTCGTGTATCATTCATTGGGACATGGCGATGGGAATTCTTTTTGACTCAAAGTGGTCGAGATTTATATGTAATTTGCCTCCACTGAAGTTTATTCCTGTTTTTTCCCCCAAGGATATTTAGCTTTTTCTTCTAAGTGGTGGCTTTTCCAGAAAATTCCCTGTAACTCGCGATGGGGTTTTAGGTGAAATACCCGAAGGGAAAAAAGTTAGACTAGGAAGAAAAGTAACAGATCTAAGTGGAAAAAAATACGAAATTGTGTTTTTACGATCACTTCTGATCGAAAAATAGCGAAAAGTGTTTTCCAACCTTTCGCCGGTAGTGCACGGTAATTAATGAACTAAAAAATTATTCGTCCGATGTACAAATGGAAAATATATTAGAGACGATTATCTCTAGCCGAACAGTGTCTGTTGAAATCGGGCAAAGTTCTCGAATTCGACCGGGTAAATGTCGTCTGTTATATTTTTATATTTTTTTCTTTCTGTGATTATTGATCGAGTCAACATCCTTTGAAAATATTATTTTCTTTTCACTTTTTGTTGAATTGGAGAGTCCCGATTGATAATGGAAACATCGTCACGTTTCAGTTCTCTATATTTTATACGTACAATTGCATTGAATTGAAAATTGTGTTTCGCGTTGGTATTTAAGTATAAATGACGAGAAATTAATTGAACTGGTGAAGGAAAATATGGCGGAAATACTCCAAAAAAAATTGGTTTCGTCATTTGACAATCCTCTAAATAGTGTTGTATATCAATATTGTCAATATTGATGTAAGTCAATATTTATTTTCCAAGGAGTTTCGGGACAATTCGTGAAGTGTTACCATTTGATTCAAATTTATACACTAAATTCTTTTATATATACTGAATGGACCTTTCAAATTTTAAATTGATCGTCTACACCGTTCCTATAAAATGTATAATTAAAAAAATCCTTTTTAACATAAGGAGATATTGTAACTGCCCACGCTCATCGCTGAATGGCAGTTTCACGCACGAAATAGTGTGAAAGAATACTTAAAAGGTTATAAAAAAAAAACTGTCAAATCACTCAGTACATTATGACAAATTCGTCATCAGTGTCATAATGCTAAATGCTCTGTGTTAAAAAGTATTTATTCAATTGTAAATTTCATAGAAACGGTGCAGACGGTTGATTAAACATTTGGAGGATACTCTCAGTATATGACAAAGAATTTACTGTATAAATTTGAATCAAATAGTAGCATTTCATGAAGTGTCCCGAAACTCCTTAACATATTGTGTACCCATAAGGGTCGTTTGTTTTAACCTAACTCCTTCATCTAATATAATAACAGCTAGGATTAAGTTTTCGTCGGACTACATTTTCTTAACGCGTACACTACTTTCATCTAAACGTGACTGATCGAGAACGGAAAATGTGAATAGAGAAGAATTGAACTGAACGTAAATGTAATGGTTATGGAACGGAGACGGAACGTATAGTGAGAATCAACCTTGAAGATTTCTCACGATTCCAAAGTGTATTTTTTGGGCACAGCGGAGAAGAAAAGGGGAGAATGGAATTGTTGTGAAATGAATTAACTAACATTGGCGCGACCAACAATGTCGAGGATATTTATTATCTTGAGGTAGCAAGAGTTACAAGAATGGGATGAACAGAATTGGGAGGGTCTAATTCCGGATATTGAGGATTTTTTTCTTCCTTCTCGGACCTTTCACTTTCTCTGGTTCACCCCAGCAAAACTTCCGTTCGTTCGTGCCACGGATATGTGGGTTTCCGTAAATAAAAGCCACGAAACCTGTTTTTTTTTTTTTCGTTGTTCAGGTGCCACAGTGGCGGTAGGGTCCATTCCCTTCTCGCCCTCCTCTCTCTGTTCCGGCTCTCATTGTCTTTATTTCGGCATCATTCGCCCGAAACATTTTCCCTTCGAACACATTTTGGATAAATGTGTATGCACGCGTTTGTCAATATTACCACCCTTACACGTGTACGAGATATTCCACGTGCGGGAAGAAACATGTCATATCCACAGCAATTTTTCACTCTCTATCACAAAATACATTCGAATGCGGCGGTACTGAAGGGCTCGCTAGCTACAACCGAATTGCGAGCACGAGGCTTTTCGTTTCGCGCTACTCGAACTTTCGCGTTCATTTATACACTTTTTCTTTTTATTGTAACACGATTCGGCGGTATTCTCGTATCAATTGGCCCGGCAAAAAAATGGTGACGTGATGGAATATCGTCCCTCCTCGGGTGGAATAACCTGTGTATCCTTCGTATATCTATATATGCGTGGGATGTTACACGGCTGCGTGTATTCAATAGATACTCTCACGAAAATAATACACCACGATATGTGAATAGGAGATCAAGTTCGACGGTGCTTCGAACGGAATATTCGGCAAAAGTAGACCAGTCAATAAGCACGAAAGTAAGAACTTTTAGGTGCAAGTACGCTAAATTGATACAAAGGTAATTGAATGACGCTGAATCGAATGGCGATAATAATTTTGCAATCAACCTCCGAGAAATTGTTTAAAAACGTTACAAAATATTGAAAACCCGTTTAATTCGGAACCTAATAATTTTATCGTAAAATATGTCAAACAAAAGTTGTTCGAAACATAAAAATACGTAAAAAAGTATCGATCATACATCTTCGTATCTTCAAAAATAAGGGAGAAAAAAAACGAAAAACCATTTAATTTGGAGGCGAAAACCTCTAAGCTTCAAAAAATAAAAAATATATCAAATTCTATATATCTCGGGTTTTCTTTTGTTATATATTACTTTAGTAAAACTTAATTTAACTTTCTAGAGATTTTTTATATTTTTATTTATTGTATAAGTATTAAAAAATGACGACTGAACATTGACAAATGACTGGTTGAGGATCACTGTCAGAAAGAGACGCAGTATATGTCTATGCCGTTCGCACTCATAGGTGAGGTTCTTTCATGCTACCGTGCATGCGTCGTAATAGATATATCTTGCGTCCCTTATATTCCCAGTGGTGCTTCGGCTGCAAAGCGATTTTGTCTTGCAAATAATTTTTCTTTCGTCTTTTTCTCCCTTATTCTTAAAGATATGAAGATGAACGTTCAATACTTTTTTACCTACTTTTATGTCCCAAACAACTTTTGTTTGACATATTTTACGATAAAATTGTTAGGTTCCGAATTAAACGGGTTTTAAACATTTTTTAGCGTTATCAAACAATTTCTCGGGGGTTGATGGCAAAATTATTATCGCCATTCGATTCAACCCCATCTAATTACCCTTATATCAATTTTACGTTTTGCATCTAAAAAGTTCTTACTTTCGAATTTTTTTTTGGCCTAAAGGGAATATATACCGGGTGCCTGTGCAGAAATTTGTCAGGTAGTTCTCAGATCCAACCACCACCTTATAGGGATTTGATAAGGACGCCGCACGTAGGGAGCCCTCATTCGGGATCCAATTGGATTGTACACTATGAACGCCGTTTGAGAATGTTTACCACGTTCGAATCGAAAATATATGAAAACTCAGGGGAAAAAAACTCCACGTGTTGAAACACAACCTGCACGCTTCGGTGAGCGCGTAACGTGTGTAGTGATATTATGTTAAAGTGCAGTTAAATAAATAACAAACGACAATTACAGTGGATTTTCACTGATGCGGTTCAAATTGATTTTTAAGATATACTTTTTTAAGCGATTTATACTTTTTTAAGTTATGCTTTATACTTTTTTTAGACCCACTTAATTGGCATATCTATATATTTCGTTTGGAAAATTAAACGTACAGAATGCGATGGGATCCGTGAAGAATCGCATTGGATTGTGTTCGATGATGTGTAAATCCTTTAGGATTTAAATTGGATTCGTACATTGGCTTCCAGTGGGCAATCCCGATTAGAATTCAATGTACGAGTGTCACGTTTTAGTATAGAGATCCAATGCGATGACCTATTGGATCCCTATCAGGCCGTCGGGACGAGTATGGGAATCCAATTGGATCCATACGACAATTTATGCACGGTTGAGGCAACGACTATTAGCAGTGGAAATATTTTCCCACCTATTAGACTTAAGAGAAAACTTTTCCTGCAAAAGTTGCATATTTCGCAGGGGATCATCGAGTGGTGGCTACGACGTTCATCTAGGTGAAAACGCTTTGAAGATATCAAAGTCACCGCCATTTTTTTTAACGGGACCTCTATTTGGTGTGTTCCTCAATGGTACGCGCCTTTGCGCTTTTTACCAGTCCCATACTTTTTTCCTCATTTCACTTCTTCCCTTCTTTTCTCCTTCTTTTTCATCCCTTCATCATCGTTAACTCCCTTATTTTTCATCCCTTCCAGTACCCCACCCGTTACCTAACCCCCGTTGCGGCCACAGCCGACTTACGCTACACTATACCGCATTTGCCGAGGGTACGGGGAAACTGTGGAAAACCCGTACCGGCATAGACGGCCCTGTATTCTCTGATTCCTTGGTATACAGACCTTTGCTCAAGGTATGTACACCAAGGCCTCAGAAAAAATGGCCTCACGCTCGCTCGTCGATGCGCCGCCAGAGCACGGCTAAGCGGTCACCGCACCAAGTATTGACCTCGTCCGAGGCTGCTTGACATCAGTGATCGCCCGAGCCGCACCCCGACCGCCCAACCACCAGTGTCGGGTCTTAACGGGACCTCTATTTTTTCAGAATTTTATCAAAGAACTAAACATAAATTCACACATCAAATTTCAAGATGAACTATCAAGATTTAGTATAAAAAATCGATAAAAATCATTTGAAAAATCGACGTCCCTTTCAACTAATTTATTCATCTTTGAGGCTGGACAGTTAGATTTTAGTAAAAAAAATGATTTGATGAAAAACGTCTTTGAATTCGAAGTTGCGCGTGTTGCTGCGAAAAGTTCGAGTCAGAATGACCCCGTGTGCACTCGAACAGTCAAACGATTTTTAAGTGAGGTGGCACGCTTCACAGTTCTGCCAAACGAGTTATCGTTCTTCACGAATGAACGTAACTTGCGGCTGTGTCACGTATTAAATACTTGTGAAAACGTTGTACGTGTGTGGACGCATTTTGTACGGGAACGTCATTAAATGCGAGCGTGAGAAACGTTGCGAGACAAAACAAGCCATGAAGCTTGTGAAAAAAATCCTAATGTTGCGGCAACTGCTGTGCTTTCTTTGCTCCAGCGAGCATCAATGCACCCTGGTTTTCCCTTTAGTACGCCACCAGCACGAGTTACTTGGTTTTACAAATTTGCTAAGCTGTATCCCAATAGTTGGTCTAGACAGTTTTCGCGAAAAGTTGTCAAATATGACATTACATTGTCGTTATATTCGCACCCTCATTCTTCATATAAAAATCTTCTAAACTCTCTATATATCGTAACGTTAAGTGTTTTTTAAAGGGCATAGTTTTTACTAAAACTGCCCCCAGCGAGTTGTTGAATGATACTTAGCCTATAGTATCCTTACGACAAGAAAACATTTTGCCGAAAATTTCACCTTTCTAACCCATTTATTTTCTGACCATTCGAAAAAAATGTAATTTTCTGTTTTTATTTTTTTCTGAACTTCGATATTTATGATGGTAACTTGTTGATTTTTTTAAAATTACTTATCGACAAAACACATCAATCAAATAACTTTTCAAATATCTCAGAGCTAAACTTGAATTTTTACAAAGAAAAGACAATTGAAAATGGCCATTTCAATGTGTTCCTTTCGAGGTACAATTGTGAAACTCTTGCAAAATACTGGTTTTCTGGGTACCTTCACTCTCAACTTTTTCAATTTTGTTGAGTTGGTGCAACATTGTGATAAAAAATTTAAACCGTTAAAAAAATGCACTATTTTTACATTTTTTGCATGTATTTTATAGTTTAAATGACCTTATTAACTCTGAATTGCATCAAGTAATAATATTCTCTTCGATTTTTTTTTAATAAGACAGATTATTTATTTTAATGAAAAAACAAAGTAAAAAATATTAGAGAAAAAGTAGAAAATCAATAATTTTCTTGATAAATATAATTATATGTGATAAAAATATCACATTTTTTCGATTGCTAAGAAAATAATTGGGTTAGAGAATTGCATTTTCAGTAATTTTTTTTCTTTTAGTAAGGATACTATAGGCTGAGTGTCATTCAACAACTCGATGGGGGCAATTTCATAAACCTTACTTGGCTATGCTCTTTGAATTTCATTTTCGAGAATGAATTTATTATAATTAATTTTAATTCTGATATACTGTCATAGTAATTCTAAAGTTTATTTTTTCAAACGAACAAATTAAAAAAAATCTGGACTGTTCATTTTCTAGCGAGTCGATTTTTCAATTCTGACAAGGAATTGAAAGACACTTTGGGCCGAGACTCATTGGCTGCTCATCAGTTCAACCGTCAAATTGTTTTTGCAAAGTATAAAGCTTACATTTAATTTACATTTTGATAAGCAATTATTATTTGGAAGTTCAATTATTTTTCCATTGTACAATAAAACGTTTGTATCCGACTGCATAAATACAGATATATAATACGGAGTTGGATTAATTGCATACTGAATTTCTATTTCAGACTTCGATGCGAAAAATAGAATAAAATAAATTAACTGAAATGTAAATTAAATTGAGTTTGTGTCCTCCGCTCGTAATTTGGCTCTGAAGGTGCAACGATCAAATAAACCAGAGCTCTATCGATCGATATAGGTCTGTGAAAATGTCGGCTCAGTTGCCCAAAATATGCAACTTCAAAATATCTCCAAAGGGAAAGAAAGAGAGAGATAGAAAGAGCAAAAAATAAAATGCACGAAAATGGCTAACTGTGTAAAAGTGTTACATTCATGAATGTTATCAAATGATCACTCGGCACATGTTAGGTCAGTACACGGAGAGAATTAAAAAGTAATTTTTGTCGTGAATTTCACGGTAAAAATTACCGTGATATATTTCAATGTGGTGGCAAGTGAGAAAAGCATAATAATTCGTATGCGACAAGTTTTTTTTTTAACTCACGTTACAGAAAATTTCAAATACGTAGCTAAAATTTTACTATACAAGAAGGGTAGCGCCCACGATAATTTTTACCGAGAGCACAATACGTTTTCCTATAACACTCATTACATTTTATAATAAATCTTAAAATAACTGTTATAAAGACGATACTTTTTCATAGACATTTTTGAAAGGCATAAAATAATAAAATGCACAGTAAAATTTCGCTGATATTATATATTTTTTAAATTTAAGTTTTGCGCATTTTTCTACACATCAAAATTTACGAGAAAATCTGGTAAAATTTTCTATCTGAAGAAGAAATTTTATTTTATTTTCGTGAAAATCTGTGTTTTACTCAGTAATAATAAGCGAAGTTTCAGGATTGTCATCTGGTTACCGTTACTGCACGATAATTTTTAACATTTAATTCTCTCCGTGTAGCTTTACGTTTCAAACTGCATGTTCATGCTCGAGTAAATAATTAAACCATGTATAGGTTACCCAATGGAATTGTCATCGGCAGACAATGTTGTAATGATACACGGACCTTTAGGCGTTGAATTTCGGCGAGTGTACTATACTCCATACATTAACCGGGCAGGCTTTTATTTCTCGGACGTGTTTCATAAATACATTTGTGGTCGAATCTCAGTACGGAAGATAGAGCTGGTTCTCCCAGGAAAGGTCGGCAGCATCTATGTGAAAATGTTCCCCTCCGAGAAATATACATAATTCATATGTATATATACATATATACGTATGTCTGTGTACACGTCATACTACTTGCACGTCCCTATACATATAAGAACGTACGAGTAGGATGACACGAGTATGCTTCGTGGAGCATAAAACCAACACCTTTTTGTTTGGCAAACTTCTTCGGGTTTATGGTGAGGTAACTTAGCCATATATATAGATAGAACGATGGGTTTAGTACAGATGGTACCTTAGCTTCTGTATTGCGAGAGCGTGAGTGAGTAAGACAGAGAGAGAGAGAGAGAGAGAGAGAGGGAGTTGACGAAGGTACTAACATAAGAGGTGAAATGTAAGACTGCTGATACATAGAGCATTCTCCTAGGGAGCCTCTCGTGAGATTGGTCTCGCACTCGTTTTCTGCTCCTCGAAAGACTGGGATCAAAATGCGCTCGAACGCATAATGACAGAATGATGACACGTACTCTTTCCTTCCTTCGATATTATTATGATTATTGATTTTTTACAACTCAGAAGGAATGTGTTGTGATACGTGTGTATAAGGGTTTATTTTTTTCACGATCGCATTTTTATGGGGTTGACGGTTGCGTCGGTGGGATGCAAAAATTAAAGGAACGAGAAATTATCAGAAATTGTTTAGTGATTGATTTGAAAAAAGTACTGAAAAATTACTTTTTCTATTTTTTTTATTTAGTAAATCTGGCGCAACTTTGCAAATAATAATCAAAGTTATACAGCCAGGTTTTTCTATGCTTAAATGTACCCCTAAAAGCCCTCTAAGATTTCACGTTGATCCGTTTATTCGTTTTTCGGTCCCAAATGATCAAAGTTACAAAACAAAAAGGAACACGTTTATTGCTCTTAAACATCATTTAATGATCATCAACGTGAGAAAAAAATCCTCTACTTTTCCTACAATTTTATATTCATTCCTTATCAAATGTAAGAAAAAATAAAATAGAAAAATGTTTTCAAAACATTTTTTTTCCATTTCATTGAAAAATTTGTAAAAAAATTTGACGAAGCAATACCTAATTATTTTTTAACGGATTTTATCTTTGCATGGAGTATAAATGTTGTGAATTGTATCGTATGAATCTGTGTGAATTGAGTACGAGACACCGCGTCGGGTATCAAATTTTCAATTAATGCAATTAATTTTAATTAGCATGATTATGGTATGCAAAAGTGAAATCTTGTCGAAAATGATTAAGTATTGTTTCGTAAATTTTTTTACAAATCTTCTAATAAAATGGATTTTATATTTTTGAAAAAAAAGCCGAAAAAATGTTTGGAATTTTTTTTCGATTTTTTTTTCAATTTAACAAGTGATGATTGTAAAATTGTAAGAAAAGAAGAGAACCAAGCTTACTGACTCTGGCATTGGTATAGCCAGGATAAATTGTCCCGAGCTCAGGAGCACTTTGAAGTAAAAAAAATCGAACATTTTTGTTTTGCGATATTTCTTTTGATTGGAAAGTAACAGTGACTAGAAAAAAAAATTGAAAACAAGAGACTTCGAGCTTCAAAATTCTTTTTTAATCATCTTTATACGACCATTTTTCAGCAGTTACAATGTTTCGAAAAACACTAAAAAATTTCTGAGAATGTCTTATTACTTCAATTTCTGTGCGTAGTGCATTTCATTTTCTTTATTTTTCTATTCTTACAAAAAATTCTATTTTACATATTCATATTGCAGATTTTTGTATAAGTGGCTTGAAAAATAATTAAGGGTTTATAGTAGGCAAGATAACGCTAATAAAAAAAATGATTATCTTCGAACCTAGAGAGATAGATTTTTTCAACTTTCACGCCCCGATAAGAGTAGATTCCGGAGATTCAAAATGGTTGCCGGTTTTTTGGAAACTCCTTTTGGGCCATGGTCCAATTCACGCCAATAAAAACTTTTTTTTTCAACTTTCACGCCCCGATAAGAGTGGATTCCGGAGATTCAAAATGGTTGCCGGTTTTTTGGAAACTTCTTTTGGGCCATGGTCCAATTAACGCCAATAAAAAAAAATGATTATATCCAAACCTCGGGAGATAGATTTTTTTTACCATTCATCCTCCGATAAGGGTGGGTTTTGGTGGTCGATTTTACAATATTTTTTCACCAACGAGTGCCCAAATGTACAAGAAAATATAAGAAATAAAAAAAATAATTTTGTTTGTTTAAACTGTTGCGTCGCAACGATGCAATCGTCAGGCCCATTTTTATCGTTCGATAAATTCCTGTGTCTTGTCGAAGTGTAATATACTTGTTATAGTTGGATTACACGTGACTTTATAAATTTTTCTGCAGTTGAAACACAATTCCATCGTTTATAAAAAAAATGTCCGTGTCATCAAAGTTAATGGAAGAGCTGGCGGGGTTGGAACTTACGCTTCATGGGCGATCATCAGATTACCCAAAATGGTCGAAAACGCAAAATTTCGCAAGGACACAGTCTCGAGAAGCTTCGGATTTACAGCAACTCATTTCGCATGCACATATAAAGTACAGAAGGAGTACAGAAGGAATGTTTTTCAAAATTAATTCACGGAATTTTTCCACCAGGTGCGTAGGTGTCCATAGGGCTCTTTTGCCCCGAGATGGCAGTGTCAACGCTGAATTCGGTTGTTCGATGTCCCATATCTGTATATAAGCCATAAAACTATTTTCGCGGCATTAGATAGGTGTACATTTATAGGTATACTCGTATCAATATATACGCAACAGCTGGCGGATGGTATATATTGTAACGTGCACATTTATGCAGGTCGCGTCAAATGACTATTACTTCGTACCCTCCGGGAGCAAGTCCTACCCTCATACTTTTTGATTTGCAATATATATATATATATTGTAACCCCGGAAAAAACTCCAGAGAACTATCCGAAAAACATGCGGGGCGCTTCTGGGCCGGGATTCGAACCCGGGACCTTTCGATTTCCGGTCGACTGCTCTGACCAACTGAGCTACGCCACCAGCCCGCTTACCACACTCTTCTCGGATATTCGCTATACTCTAAAGTGTGGACCGAACTATACCCAATTTTTGTTTTCCTCAAAGTTCGGCCCAAACTATACCCAAAGCGATTTTATTATACCCATCCGGCGAGGCTACCTCGGCCTACGCTGGAAAACCTCCGGGAGTGGATTCTTTTTTTCTCACGGCAATCCATGATTGCCGTGGCCGCTGTTGGGCGCCATTTTTAACCCCGGAAAAAACTCCAGAGAACTATCCGAAAAAAATGCAGGTCGCTTCTGGGCCGGGATTCGAACCCGGGACCTTTCTATTTCCGGTCGACTGCTCTGACCAACTAAGCTACGCCAGCCCGCTTACCACACACTTCTCGGATAGTCTCTTTATTCTTTGCAACGTTACGATTTCGCAACGTTACAATATATACGTATTTATATAAAGTAGGAAAAGAAGATTCTGAGCCTCCTATATCTATGTAATGTTGGCTATCAGCACGTCCTGGCTATTTTGATGACGGCCTTAACATTTTTTCACACGCCTCATTGATATTGTGTACAGGAAAGTAACAGAAGTGGGAAGGAAGGACACTATGAGGACGGTCCCTAAAGTTATTATCTTTAAAATCAGCTTTTCTTGTCTCTCTCCTGCTCTATATACAAGGTGGCCCCAAAAGTGACGTCCGAGAGGAAAATCTGGATGCCTGGTATATATCTATCCGAATCACCCCCATGTATATTCTACGTCATGATCAGAAATTTAGCTATGAGGCAGACTAGGGCCGGATTCGGCGTGCTGTATCCCGTACTACTCCACTGTACAGGCTGCCGGATCAGGGCTTTACTAGGCGTGAAACGCTTTTTGGCATTCGGCCTTGAAGCGGATACCGGTTACGGACCTGATCAGTACACTCGTTCAACAAATTATCGTGGTATTTTTTATTTCCATATGCTTTATTTATGTTTCTGCCTATATGAGAATTAGATTAAATCCTGTCCTGCCTCGTTAAAGTTTCTTCTAGCCGCGGGATTTGAAGCCTTCTAATTCTAAAGCTGAGCGCGCCATCTACTTTTAGCCATCCTGACACTTGTATAAACCAGTTTTTTTCCGTTACGTATTTTTATAATTCTAAAGAATATTATAATTTTTTTTTCTTTTAAATAATCTTTTTCTTTGAATCTTAAAAAAAAATCTATATGTATAAAACTGTTCCGTGACTGACTGACTGACTGACAGACAACGCACAGCCTAAACTACTGAAGATAGAAACATGAAATTTGGTACATATGTTCCTTAGGGGGTGTAGAGGTGCACTAAAAAAGTATTTTTTAAATTAGATCCTTAAGAGGGTGAAATGGGGTGTAAAAGTTTGTATGGGAAAAATATTTTTTGGTCGGATTTACTTGAAACTTTGCATAAACACTCTACAATAAAATTAATGAAATATGTATTTCAGCATTTTCCAAAAATTCAACCCTTCAAGGGTTGCAAGGGGGTAGAAAAAAGTTTGTGTTGAAAAACGTAATTGTTTGGTTGGATCGACTTGAAAAATGGCATAAGTACTCTACAATACAATTAATGGAACACGTATTCCAATATTTTCCAAAATTTTACCCTCAACGGGTTGCAAGGCGGTGGAAAAGTTTGTGTAGAAAACAATATTTTTCTAGTCGGTTTCACTTGAAACTTGGCGTTAACACTCTATAATGGAAATATTGAAACATGCACTCCAGTATTTCCGAACATTCAACCCTTAAGGTGTTGGAAGGGGATGGAAAATTTTGTATAGAAAACATATATTTTTAGTCGGATTGACGTGAAAAATTGCTTAAATTCTCTACAATACAAATAACGAAACACGGATTTCAGCATTTCCCTAAATGTAACCCTTAAGGGGTTGCAAGGGCGTGGAAAAGTTTGTGTAGAAAACAATGTTTTTTTAGTCGATTCCACTTGAAATTTGGCTTGAAATTTGAAAGAATGTAAGTTATTAAGAATGTACGCTACTTATGTAGGGTAGGTTAGGGGAGAAGAATTATCGCCCTGTAATTCCTTAACAGTCTGCCGCATAAAAATGAAACCTACTTTGGTCAATAGGAAATTTATCTGGGAAAAAAAGTCTGTAGATGAAATTCCTGTTATCCTTATTGTTTCACAGATAATCGCTCTCAAATGACTAAGGCCATATTTGCTCAATCTGCCCCGATAGTAGGGTGAGTTGAGCATAAGTATGAGGTAAGTTGGGCAAAGTAAGAATTGCATTTAAAAGTCAGACGTATCCGACATGATTTGGCATAATGCAGTAATAAACCAACAGTTGTTTGACATTAGTTAGTTTTTGAAACATTAACATTACTTGCAATGAACTTTGAAATATTTTTTCTCATTCAATGGTAGAAGAAAATCTTTCAATCACGTTTTTTTAAACTTTTGAGTGCAAACATACTCAAACCTCCCGTGTCACCGTCTCGGGCACCGCATGGCAGCGGGCGATAACGTGATGTGTTTTCCTCCCCCATACCTCTCTTTACGCTATTTGATGCACCCGCGTGTGGTGCTTAGTTTTCCAGATATTTGGATTGCCCAACTTACCCGACTGCTCAACACGCCCCTCCCTACCCTATACATATATATCGAAAGAAACAGGGAGAGAGAGCGAAGCCCCGATTGTGACCATGTGCGCAATAATGATGCCTGTCTTCATAAAAGGTCGGTTTAACACAATTGTTTCCCCATCCGTTTCGCGAGTATCAATTCCAAATGAATTTAGGATCCAATTAGGATCACGAGCGAATTTACGGAGAAGATATTCGTCATAATATATTTCCAGTAGCGCGTAGCGCGACAAATATGGATGAATATTACATGACGTACTGTTCGCGATCTGTGGATGAGAGTTCGTATACAGTTGAGGAAATGATTCGTGGTTTGATGACCAATAGGTCAACCAAATACATTTGTCACATACGTGTATTTATCGTCTGTATATACCTCTGTATGTACATATATATATTTATGTACAAACGTGAAATACGAGCCTGAGCTAAACGCCATACCACACTCTCTCTCTCTCTCTCTCTCTCTCTCTCTCTCTCTCTCTCTCTCTCTCTCGACAGCTTCAAGAAGACCAAACGGAAGAACGTTGAATTTAATTACAAGTCGAAAGTTTTGTTGTACGGTAAGGCGGGAGCAGGTCTCGAAGGCGCTACTGGAATCGATTCAACAAAGTTGCAAGTCACGCGACGGATGCAATTTAGCACCCACAGTCAATTATATCGAATTACCTATACATAATTTTTGCATAATTGGCGGACGGGTGGAAAGACAGAAGATTAACGTATACACGGCGTGGTTGCGAGGAGATAAGGAAAGTTCGGATGCTGCCAAGTTCTTTATCGGGCAAATGCTATTATTTCGACTTCGCGTTCGCCTCGACTCGACCCGTGTTTCGAGAAAATCAGAGCAAAGCAATAGGACACTGCTGTCTTACCGAAGAACGACCGTGCTAAGAACAGTTATTTCGTTTCCTAATAGGTTCATTTGATTTACAGTCAAACTTTATCTTTTTACGATGTTGGAATATATATATATATATACATGTGTGTGTGGGGAAGAGATATTTTCAACCCCCTATGTCTGTGTAATGTTAACTATCAGTACAACTGGTCGTCTTGAGAACGCTCCTTGAAATTAACTTTATATAAATATGCTTGCATTTATATGAAGATGATTACGAAGACAATTGAGTTTGTTTGGGTTGCAGGTATGGGGAAGATATATGCTCCTGGGAGGAAGGTCCTCGAAGTCGAATGTCTTCAACATCACATAAAGCCTGAATGTCTTCAACATCAACATAAAGCCTTTTGGCAAACCACTCTCGTGATAGTTACTCTCGCCTTTTCCCAGCCTGCAGAGAGAGAGAAATATGGGGCTGGAAACTTTCGAGGCACGAAGGTAATAAGCGATGTGTTAAAAAATTCATTAGAAGACGTGTCGATTTCTCTTAGAATAAAACTGGGTCGGACCAAATGTTACAGACTGTCTACTCAAAGAAAGGCAAAAAGTATTCATCACCTTTTAAACGAACATCCGGAAAAGTTCAAGCTCATGTGTCTTAATTACCAAATGTACGAAGCTGCCACAAGGGAATATCAGCAGCTATATAATTAGGCGAACATTGGCTGAAAAGGGACGAAAGCGCGGGATTTATTTCAACGAACTTTTTTACGATCAATTATGAATTTCCATTGGATATTAACGAGCAACTAATCATTGCTCATTGTTCGTGAATAAAAGCGAGAAATCTATGAATGGATTTCAAGTCAAGGGATGGAATACTGAAGGAACTCCTTTGGAGAGAGGGGATGGGGGGTAGCCCGCGATTTCGATGTTTATGCAAGCATTCGGAGGACTACCCTTGAAATTTCTATTCACGTACGAAACGCGGCTTGAAAGCGATGAGATCTTCGGCGGATTTATAGTCGAGCCTCAAAGCGAAAGCTTTGCTCCAGAGTCAAGTTGGGAAAGAGGGCTCTGAGCACGCGAGAGGAAAGTCTTTTATACCGACCCTCATGTCCTCGTATACATATAAAATCCCATACTTCAGGCCCCACCTGCTCGCGGTTCCCGATATACGAGTTTAAAAGTTTGTCGGCTTCGAATCTTGTTTCCAAGAGGGGTTAACTTCTTTATGCTTTTTTTTTGTTTTTTAATAATCACGGTATAAATAATAACGTTGGGTTCATGCTGATAATAAACATGTACACGTCCCCGTGTATTCTGCAATACTCCACGACTACTGTTCGTACTTATTGATTGTGCCGTTTGCTTCGAATATTGTTTACAAAGCGAATGTGCGGAGACGAGGGAATTATTTTTCTTTTTTTTTCAACTTGTCTACGAAAGAATTCTATATGCACGAGGCTGAAATGAATTTGGGAAGAAAAAATTGACAAAATGACTTTTAATAGGAAAAAAAAAAACTTTTATAAAGCCGAATGAGCGTAAACAAATTGGAAAAAATTAAAACTTCTTTGCTAAGTTTATTAAAACTTCTTTGTTAAGGCTAATTAGATAATTGGATTTTATTAAGATAACCTGATAATTGGAGATTTACAAATGCGAAGACACGGATGATTTATAACGTTGGAGCTGGCATCGTTGGAACACCACAACAATGATTTTTTGTTCTTATTTCTGAAATTTCCTATGGCAGACGCGAGCACCGAAAATCACATAAACCTATTTTAGGATTCTCGTTTAGCAATCTACAAAATAAATCTGCAAAATATAATCTTGGATGATAATGAAAGTAAGAAATTAAAGATAATTTTCATTGCATTTAAACGATGCAGACTTCAACCTCGTGCAGTTTTTTGTCTTAAAAAAATCGCCTTTGGGAAAATGGAAACGAACGAATCAAATTATTTCGAATTTTCATTTGAGCACAAATATTTGCAGTACATTGAAACTAAAAGAAATTGGAAGAAAAAAATGGCGTTGAAGTTTGCATCGTTGGAATGCAACGGAAGTGCGACTTAATTTTTTAAATTTCTTCATTTTCATTCCAAACAAATTTTTTTTTTTCATTTATTTAGGTCGTAGATCTCTATTGAAGATGGAAAAAATCATTTGAGTGATTTTCAAATCCTAAATCAGCGAAAGAAAATGTGCGTAATTCAAGAAAAGTTATCTTTCGTCACCATTCAACGATGCAAACTTAAACATGATGAAAAAAAACCGCTGGAAGAAATTGGAAAACCGGAACATCGGTGGAATAGTCAAAAATCATTTTATAAAAATGGCACGAGACGCGACCATAGCCGGGGTGTTTTCTCGAAACGCTGAGCTGTTATCCTGGAATGGCGCTTTTCCTCGTACGTCCGGATTTTTTCACTCGCGATCTTATATATGTATATATATTCTTCGATTCGTCTTCAAACTCTGCTGGACAAAAGTTCTCGCTCGCATACAAAAGTTGCCGACCACGTACACCGGCCATGCTGCGTGCTCGAGAAAAACGTGTGTAAGTTGGCAGTTTACTTTGCCCCGTTGCCTTCAGGAGATATATACGAGAAGAGTATGAGAATCCGTTTGAAGCACGATAAAGGGGATCCAAGAATTGTTGAAACGTGTACATATCACAGAGTTCACCTGTGTGTGTATACACGTTTTACGAGAAATATAAGTATGAAGACAAAAGAAGGAAACCCGACAATGTTCATATGTTTTCCAGTACCCGTATATCTATGGGCAATTCCATGCCACAAGCCTCAAGAATCGCGATCGTATCAAATGCCGATTATTTCTATCATCTCAAAAAGTTTCTATCGGTTTAAAGTGAATTAAAAAAAAAACCCTTTTTTCTTGGTGTATTACGAGGTAACACTGCTTTAGAGAATAGAAGAAAAAAAACTATTGTTTCGTCTTATACTTTAGCGTCTTAAGAAAAGTGGAATCGGTCTGATACGGAAAAGTTGCCAAACCCAACATAATGTGATGCAAAATGTTAGACGCGTTTTTCAAAATTGTGTCACAACTTGAGGAAATTTTATTGGTTTTACTTAAATGTTTCACATTATTTTCTAAATCAAATTGTTCGCAGTAATACGTAGGGATTTCTTGATTTGCTGAAAACACTTCTTGGTATGAACAATTTTTCATGATTTTTCTTTTCTGAAAATGTATTTTTTATCCTTACCATTTCTTAAAAAAAAAAACGATATTTTCGAAAAACTCCCACGAATTCCTCTATTGCTATAAAAGTTCTACAAAATATCGGATCCTTGTCCAAGCTCCAATTTGGGGCCCTTATGGGACAGGCTCAAAGCACCTCTCGAAAAAAAAAACACTTGGACCTACGAGGCTCCAGTGACGCTTAGTAGGAAATTACTTTTTTTTTTAATAACAAAAAAACTATCAAATTTACGCCTATTTTCCGAGCCTCTCGAGTAATGTTACCCCTCATGGGGATGCTAATTGTATCAGAAATGTGAGAATTGTACAGTTGCAAAGTGCTTCCACATCATTTCAATTCGATCACAATTTATCCTCTATTGGATAGTAGCTTTTTAATAGCACCCACGTTAATCGATAATCCTAATTTCTTGATAAAATTTTGAAAAAGATAATTTTGTTGTAACAAAAGCTTCCTCTATGAGGAAGCAAAAGATATTTGAAATTTCGTGAAGCGTGAGATGATAAAGGAGATACTTTAGCCAATATGACGAGGGTATATGTGTGTGGGGCCCGAGCCCAGCTGGAGGATAAGATACCACAGACATTTCCAGGCCTGTATTACCGTACGAAGCATCTATAAAGGCCCTGTCCCAGATTGGGAGAGCAGGAACCAGCCGGAACTAGAGATAAGAAGTAAAGAGTACCATAAAAAAAAATAGGACTATATGCGTAGGCCGAAAAATTGACCGCGTGAGTATCTCGACCTTTTACTCGCTGCGGGTCTGCCAACCCTTATTTTATAAATGATCGTACAACGACAGTACGGGGGTGGGAGAAGGCGCCCAAGGGCCTATAAAAAACGTACATAAAAATCCATAAAATCGAAATATAGAGATACCGTCTTGAACTTTACATTTACAGAGTGAGAAATGAGATCTTCGCGAGACTGTTTCGTTCTACTTGAGCTCATTCCAGTAATGTCACTCTTATTACAATACTTTGTGAATTATTGGGATCTTTGTTCTCGGATACTTCTTCGGAGAGGAACGGTGCGAATTGGATAATTCAGAATTGCTTCTTTATTTTATCTCACTTAGACTGTGAGGCAAGCCTGACATGAAAAAAATTCATTTTCTTGGACAGCGAGAAAGAGAAAACAAAAGAAAAAGAGAGAGACAAAGAGAGAGAAAGAGAGAGAGAGAGAGAGAGAGAGAGAGGGAGGGAGAGAGGGAGAGAGAGAGAGAGAACTTTGCCCAGCAAATAATGAGAGGACAAACTGCACTTTTCAATACGATGGGGTTGAAGTTTGTATCGTTGCAATGCTATTTTTTTTATTCTACAAATTATGTTTTTATGTTTAGGTCGTAGATCTCTAAACATTGTAAAACATTGTTAAGGACTCGTCGTAGCAAAAATCTGCCATAAAGAATTGTTTCTACCAGAGACAATTTTTGTTGCATTCCAACGATGCAAAGTTCAATTTAATTCAATATGACATTTCGATAATACAGTCCACCCGAAAATAGCCGTTTCCCCATAATCCGCGGGAATTCATGTCAAATAGCAATGATCAATACTTGGATGGGTGATCGCTCAGCCGCCCATTGCGGGCTGCGTGCCGACTACTGATCGGAAAGCAGTCTTACTAAGTTTCTGATAGTGAACGCAGTAGAAATTCAGTGAAAAAATAGCTGTCCGTATCGGCACCAGTTTTTGGCGGTTTCCCTGTGCCCTCTTGCGAATGCGACATTGTAGGGAGTTGGAAAAGGAGTACTTGTCGGCAAGACACTGGGGAATCTTTAACGAACTCGACACAATAAAATTACAAATGTGGGCTAAAAGTGAAAAAAATTTGATCGTGAAAGCCGAGATTAACATACGAAGGAACATTCAAAATTGAATACTTTGCAAATATCTTGTAAACAAAGTACATGACTAATTTATTTATTTTCTCGTGACATCACGAACAAAAATTGATTTTCCCGAACTCCGAATGCCACGGAAAATTCTATCCAACATTCTGAAGACACCGGACATTCTTGCTCTGTTCTTGATTCTAATTTGAAAAATAAAGCGATCATTTTAGAAACAAGCCTTTTTCCAGGACGAAGGAGAATTACGAGAATAAAAAAAAAGTTGGAGCAGCCGCCTGGCTACAAAGACTCAAATCCAAAAGGACGAGCCTTCATTGTTGATTGGAATCGCTTTTTTTTTAGTAAATATTTTTCGTTTAAAATTTAGTCGATTTTCATTACGGAACTATGTATAGAGTCATTAATTTTCATTGCATTCCAGCGGTGCAAAATTCAATTTCATGGGCTTTTCCTCTTTCGCAAAATGGAAACCGCATGCAAATGACATTGACTACACTCCTTTTATTACCGAATGCACTATTGCACCACAAGCGAATGTTGTTTTTCTCCCAAAATCCTTTGTACCTGTTGATTAAAATTGGCCGCATGTAGAGAGTATTCAGAGTTTGTTCAACGTGTTTGTAGACAGAGTCAATGATGAATTTTGAGGGGCAAAAGAATTTCCCCGTGCAAAACGCCATCGAATTTTATCAGGAAGGGACGACAAGCCCACTGGGAGGGGGGGGGGGGGGGGGGGTAGTCAAAAGAAGCCATTGAATAATCGCTTACGCGGAGCAACGTTTTCCAAACGAAAAAAAAAACAATTTTACTCCCTTCGACTTTGGTGGGGGAGTTAATTGTCGCGGATGAAAAACGCTCCGGGCAATCGATGTACGTAGAGAGGGACGTAGAGAGAGAGAGAGAGAGAGAGGCCAATCCACCATATCACGAAAGACACATCGATGAACACGGCTCGGTCGTGTTGTATGGACGCAACACGCGCGAGCGATCCGTTCTCTCTTTGTTGGATGTAGTCAAATTCGCTTAAAAGGATTTTCCCCGTTGAGTGTGTTCTCGAGAGCACGAATGCACGAGAATGCATATTTTTCGACGTTTTCATTTCGTAAACACACAAACTAGTCTCGAATGCCGTGGCGCACAAGAAATCAGAGAAAGGGTGGTAAGTCAGAGCGTAAAATAAAAAGTTCTCCCAGTGGAAACTTGAATAAGTTGTCCGTAAATAAAGCCTTTTTGTTCAAAACTGAGGATATGCGTGCACAGCCGGCGAGCTTACCGCGGACTCTCCAGGTCGATGCCATTGAAGTTTGCATCGTTGGAGAGCCACGTCATTTTTGTCTTTTCATTTCTTCATTTTTATTATTGGTGTTGGGACGTTGAATAAGGTCTCGCTGTTTTCCAACAGATGGCGTTACCAAAACTGCGTGCGTGAGGTTTAAGATGGTAACGCATCTATAAAAAAGTACTATAAGCAAGCTTGAAATTCAGTGTATGTTATTTCGCCAAAGTGTAAACAATTTTTTTTTTCATAGAGTTAAACATGTCAAATGTCGTGCCGAAAAAAGAATATTTGCGAGGAATTCTACTGCACTACTTTATTTTAAAAAAATCTGCAACTGGAGCGCACACATTGCTTGCTGAGACTTGCTCTGCGACCATGGCGACCATGCTCTGTCGGAAACTACATGCAGAGGTTGGTTTAGACGCTTCGAAAATAATGATTTTGATGTTGAAGATAAAGAACGCTTTGGCGCACCGGAAAAGTTTGAAGATGAAGAATTGGAGGCATGACTTCATGAAGACTCATGTCAGACGGTAGCTGAACTTGCAGAATCATTAGGAGTTGTTCACCCAGCAGTTTTGAAACGTTTGAAAGCATTAGGAATGAGTCAAAACCAAGGACCTTGGGTACCGTACAAGTTGAAGCCGAGAGACGTCAAACGGCGTCTTTTCACGTGTGAACAGCTCCTTCAACAGCAGAAAAGGAAAGGTTTTTTGCATCGTATCGTGACCAGTGATGAACAATGGATACACTACGATAATCCTAAGCGTAGAAAATCGTGGGGTAAGCCCAGCCATGCATAAACATCGTCAGCAAAGCTGAATATCCATAGTTCCAAGCTTCTGCTCCGCATTTCATGGGATCAGCTGGATGTAGTCTATTATGAACTACTCAAATCGAAAAAAACCATCACGAGAGATCGCTATCGACTACAATTGATGCGTTTGAGCCGAGCATTGAAGGAAAAACGGCCTCTATATGAGCCGAGACACGACAAAGTGATTTCGCAGCATGGCAAGTCTCGGTCACATGTTGCAAAACCGGTGAAAACCTACGTGGAAACGCTTAAATGGGAAGTCCTATACCCCACCAGCCATACCCACCAGACATTGCCCCTTCCGATTATCACTTGTTCCGATCAATGGCCTACTACTAGGCACATGGCCTAGCTGAGGAGCACTTCCATTCTTATGAAGATGACACAAAACGGGTCGACTCTTGGATAGCTTCAAAAGAAGTGTCGTTTTTCAGACGTGAAAGTAAAGTGCTGGCAGAAGGATGGGAAAACTAGTAGCTAGCGATGGACAATACTTTTAGTGATATGAATATCGTTTTGAACTTTCAAAACGATATTCGGATTCCATCTAACGGTATGTATACAAATGATAAACACTTTCCGCTCTACTCCCAAGCGTGCTCACGTTTCCACGAGCGCTCAGTTAGGTAGTTTGTTTGGGTTTGATTGTTTGTTTGGGTTTTCATAACCCAAATTTGGTTTTCATAACCTAAACAAACTCAAACTCGACCGTGTGGCGATTAGCTCCAAAATATCTCCATTCTGGGTAGAAAATAATCGAGGTAGCGGCATTTCTTGCTGCTATATTCTTCAATGAAGGAAATTCAGTCCTACTCATGCTTACGAATGAACTACAAATCGTAGTTGGCAGGCAGAGCTACGGATATGCCGAGCAAATGGATCATATGCGCGTGGCTCGGCAAAATAGAAAAAGTTTATTAGAGACAAAAGAAGCTCGAAAAGCTCGTAAACAGGAAATGCAAAGTTTAAATGAGTTGCATGAGGAAGAGGAAGGACTGCTGCTGTATGGTGCTGGAATCGCTGATTAATCGGTAAGACACTTTATCATTTGATTAAACACATTTGACTTTGAGTTTTTCGTTTGTGAAACTTTAAACGTGTTTTTCTCGAAACGACATTTTTTCAATTTGCGGGAATCATAACTTAAAAACTAATTGATGGATCATCTTCAAATTTGGAACACGTTTACATAATATAATTTATTAAAACATGAACCTAAAGTTGGAAAGATTAGATTGTTTAAAACATATTTATTATTGCAAAATGCCAGGAAAAAAATGCTAAAAATCGATCATTTTTTTTCAAACACGTTCCAACATTCAATTCTCGATTTTTTTTCAAAATTTAGGTTCATGTTCTTAAAAAACGTCTCAAGAATGTATAAAAATTTGTTGGACTATTTCAGATGCGAATTGTGAGCTGCACAATTCCCGCAAATCGACAACGACGATGAGGACAAGCCAAGGAAAACAGCGGATTACATCTTAATTAATGCATGAAATAACTTGAAAAAATTACCAGAAATGTATGAAAATATGAATCAATTATTGTCAGAGTTGCGGAAAGTTCCGTTTTTTTAACAATAAAAAAAAACAAAAAATCATATAATTTTCGGTCTCCTAAAGTGGTTGTCCGCCTTAATTGTAGAAAGCAACAATTTTAAATAGCGTACTCATGATTAGGCGGTAAAAATACGCCAAAATAGTGGTTCAATTTTTTGTCTTCGGAGCGGGCCTCTTTTCTAGATATATTTACCTTATTATTATCCAGTTTTTTTTTTTGCAAATACACGCCGAAATTCTCTAATAAGAAAACGTAACACGTTCAAGTGTATTTGACCATCTAAATTGGCGAAAGAAAAATGTGAAAAATCGAAAAGAGTGAATTTTCGTTACATTCCAACGATGCAAACTTCGACATCATTGAGCTCGAGCGATCAACAGTGTGACTTTTTTTTATCTCGCACGTAACGAATTCGCTCATTGACAGCGACCATTCTTACAGAGCTGCGGAAAAGCCATGTCAGTTATCAAAAAGATCAATTATCGCATTACAGTGCTGTAATGCGATAATTAATCTTTCGCGGACGATTGAACCTCAAGCTGTCAATTGACATGTCATCGTCTACGCTCAAGCCCCTGTGAGGTCGAATATTTAACGACAGACATATAATTTTTAGCACCCGAATACCCGCGCGGATCCACCTTCTTGACGCGGAAAAGCTTCTCATCAAATATAACACCCCCGCGTTACCCACACGTATAAACGTACAGCGATACTAGCCTCGCTATGCTACTCTACGTCCCTATCACTCCCACGTTAACGAGACCGCGCTCGCAAATATTAGCCAAGTGGAGTTTTCGCCCAAGGCTTCGAGGGTATATAGAAGTACGAGGGGGGGCAGGTGGTGGGTCCTGGCAGGTTGGAAGCAACGTTGAAAATGAAACACGCCAGCGCGCCTTTGTCCCGCGATCAGAAGGCGTAGAAGTTGCAAAACGTCGAGGCATCGCGTGAATCTTTCCCGGAGCTTTTGCTTTTTCATTCTCTGTTCATGTGTCTTTGCACTTTTTTCTATCATATGTATATGTGGGGAATGGTGATTTCGAAGACATTCTGATTCGAGGATCGTCCTTATAGCAGCAGCTACCTTTGCCTTACGGTACGTAAATACCAATGTCTTCGAAATCACTTTTGTACAAATGTGAGCATATTTATATAAACGTCAATTTGCAGGGTGCTCAGTCACCAAAATCAACGATTCGTTTTGTAAAATGTTAAGGAGCCTGTATAAGCTTGATATTTCGAAAATACTATTTTTTATTGGCTAAGTTTATAGCCTGGGGTCTCAACTATGATTTGCAATACAGATTTGATCAAAATTGTAAAAAATGATGCTGGTGAAGAAGTTTGCATCGTTGAAGCGCAATGAAAATCCTTTTTTATTTCTTCCATTTTTTTTTAATTACTTTTTAAACTCTTCTTTTGCATTTTAGGTTATGGATCTCTAACAAGGATCTTGAAAAATGTTCCAACGATATTTACAGCCTAAGTGTGGGGGAAAAAAATTGGTCAATAGGAAAAAAAAACAATAATTTCGTTGTATTCCAACGATGCAAACTTCAATACCATAAAAATTGACCGAGTCGTGACGATTCTTGTGAAGGATGAGGAAACCGTCCACTGCGATTTACCCTTTTTTCTTCATGGTTTTGGCGTTTGAATCTTTGGAATGCAACGAAAGTTCTTTCTCATATTTTTATTATTTCGAAAAAACATTTTTGTCATATTTATATTGTATATTTCTGAATAAGTGTCTTAAATAATAATCGAGAGATTTTGGTAAGCACGTTTAGCTGAAAGAAATATATAAGTATTAATTTCCATTGCATGTCAACGATGCGAACTTCAATCTCATTTCTTATTACGTTTTTCTCGAAAGTATGTTTTATGAAACGGTGTAAGTCGTATCTTAAAATCTATTGAGTCTGATTCAATTGTAATACGAACTGAGCACAGTTTCTACATTTTCTATCGTATGATCGAATGATACTTTATATGTCTATCCATTTGTTATTAAGAAATAATGGAAATTGTCCTTTTGATAAAAAATCGAACTTTTTTTCTACAGCTTGGCACTTTCCAAACAAACCCAACATTCGAAAAACTATCCGATCGTACGGACGTTTTACTACTATACTAAAAGTAATTTTTTTTTTATATTTCATTTTCGATCGCCTCAGTTGCCAGAACCTCGTACACCGAAAAGCCACGTAACAACGATGGCACTTTGTTTAAATAATATTAAACTCATCGTTTTTCAATATCTCAAGAAATTTATTAAAAAACCTATTTTTTGGGCCTAAACTTATGCAGACCAATTCAGGGCCGTTATTAGAACAGCCAGATGTGCTGATAGCCAAAATTACATAGATATAACGAGTTCAAAAATAACCTTCCCCATATATGTATAAATATAGAAAGATATACATACACATTTGTGTGTGTAGGTAAATGAAAAGGCAGAAAACAGAAGAAAAACGTGAATAAGATACGAGAGAATATATATCCGAGACCGTATTTCTTCGTCTCAGATTCCTTTATTTTTGATCCCTCGTTTTTCTGCACTTCGTCATCGTCCACCACCACCCCCATCACCGTCTTCTTTCATTCAGCTGGAAGACTTTGGTCCGCGCGGCCTAAATTTCGCATCTTTTATCCCCCAACGCTCTTTCGACCCGTACGTACGAAATGTTTCCTTTTTTCCGCAAATCAACGCGCGGTCACATAAAAGAATGTATGTTTATATATATATATTCGGATGGTTCATATTTTATTTTATTTTTTGCGGACCATCCGATCAAATTGTGCCAAATAGAGAAAAAAAATATCGTAAAGGCTCCTTGTAATTGAAAAATATTTAGAGGTCGCTACCTGGGTTTAAACAAAATTATTCTGAAAGTGAATGAAATTGAATGATTTATATTTTTTCCAAACTATTTGTCGGAACACAAATTTGTTTATACTTTTTATAACAATGTAACTTTATCTTAATTCTTTATAGCATGTGCAATCGTACTGATATTGAAATTTGGCATGTTTTTTCGATGTTCGCGTACGACTAACAGCAGATACTGTTTCTGTTCTTCGTCATATGTAATAGCCCGATTAAATTCTTCTATAAGGGCAACTCCTCGCTCTGCTGTGTCGTTTACTGCACGGAATCCTTTACAAATAACGAAAGACTTTAAAAAGCCTTCATCACTTTTCTACTCCAGTGGATCCCGAGCAAGAAAAGTTGGTTCTATTTTTATTATTTCAAAAAATCGCAAGCTACAAGCGGTTACGAAGTCTGCCAATGTGATGTTAAGAAGGCTCTGGACTGTTATATCAGCTTTCACTTGACGACTGGTACTCCCTGGACGTGCTAATGATTCAGTCATTTCGCGATTCGTCTTAATTGGGAAGTCGTCATCGAAAAAAGACAAACAGATTAACTCTTCTGACAGATACCATAGATGGTTCATGAACTTTTTTAGGACGGGAGTAGCCGCTTTAGGGTAGTAGTCTCGCCAAGGCGTTTTTGTATAGTTTTTCTTAGTTTTGAGGACTCATTCTGGACACTATTCAATGATGAGCTCCAAAATTGCAAAAGGATTCACCGTTCCGTTTTCGAGATATTGGCAATCAAAGATTTCATGGTTTCACGCATGTTCTTATGGAGAGTAGTGGAAAATTTCACATTTCACGCAATAACTTCGAAACTTTTCTACAGATTTTTTTTATTTATTTTCAATTACAGAAGAATTATGACGAAGTGGGTAAAAAAATCATGAATTTTGACCGTCTAGTTTTAAAGATGTGGCGATTTAAATTAAGCAATGTCTAGCGACGCTAGCTCCATGAAGCGTCTGGAGCAGACGTAGTGTGTGCATATTCGTATATGCAGAGTATCTACGGACTAGTAGCCGGAATGGATAGTCTGATACAAAAGTGAGGATTAGGTAAACATTATATTAGACGTTTTATCATTACTTTATAAGTTTTTAAATCCCGATAAGATGTACAACCTATATTATAAGGATATTTCGAAGCTTTTATCAATTGAGCGGAGAATAAACTTTTCAACGTGACTATGGCGAGACTACTACCTTAAAATCCGATAGAGACCAAGACATATTCGACACGAGTCGAGCCTCCATGGTGGGAAAAATATATAGTAAAACTGTTATCACGCTCGGTAGCGACCTCTAAACATTTTTCGATTACAGGGAGCCTTTGCGATAGTTTTGTTTTTTCTCTATTTGTCACAATTTGATCAGGTGGTCCACAAAGAAATTTAAAAAAAACAAGGTAAAAAATGGCCCACCCTAATACATATATATGTCTACGCAAAAATTCCTCCGCGCGTTATTTCCGCTGCTTTTTCCATTTTTTTCATTGCCTCTATTTTTTTTTGCCTCTCCTATCTATTCGTTCCGCGAGGATTCTCGGCGGCGTACATGTGGTGGGCTTCCCTCGGCGTTCCGGGCACCGGCCGGAAACTTTCGAACTGTACAGATGTAAAGATCGCGAGAACGAGCTGGAAAGAAAGGGTGAGAAAGAGGGAGGACAAAGGTGCAAAATAATCGCGACAGTGAAGAGCTCGTCGGTGGCGGAAAATGCAATTTCTTTCGATTCCTCTGTCTCCTTCTCGCTGTCACCCGCAAGAGAACAATTCAGTGGACAGCGTCGTGCAGGAAGCGTGAGAAAAAAAAAATCCCGTATAACGAGAGCCGTCCGTTCGATCGGCGCTTTTCCTTTTTCATTCCTAACGGATGTTTCGGGAATCTGGTGATGCACGAATTGTAACATGATTCGCGCGGTGCTCTCGTCCAGTTTGAGAAGCGAGGGGCGAAAATCGAGGAAAATTTCAGTTGCCCTCGTTCGGATAGCATCATCGACGAACGCTGGATATTTATCGTCCAGCTGGGGAGCAACGATGAGGTGGGCAAAAGGGGGGGGGGTATCGCGAGCGATTCAAAGCTTCAAAGTATCCGATGAACTCACATCATTTCTAGGTTCTAAATAAACCTGACGTTTTTCCACGGAATCGATATGACTTTTATACTGTCCTGCACTTTAATCAGACACTTATTTTTTTCATTATACATAATTTAGGGATCTGAGAAAATCGACGTAAATGAAAAAGTACATTAACGTAGGCTTATGAAAAAGTAAGTTCATGCAAAATTACGGAAAATTAATTTTTCGCGAACTTACTAAAAAGTAATTTTTCATTAACTTACAAAAAGGTAATTTTGCCTAAACCTGGGAAAATATAATTTTATGTGAACTTATGAAAAAGTAAGTTCTTGCAATCTTACGGAAAAGTTTTGCGTAAACTTACAAAAAAAAGTAATTTTACGTGAATTTACGGAAAAGTAATTTTGCGCGAACTTACTAAGAAGAATTTTTTCATAAACTTATTTACAAAAAGGTAATTTTGCGTAATACGGAAAAGTAATTTTGCCTAAACCTGGGAAAATATAATTTTATGTGGACTTGCGCAAAAGTAATATAGCGTAAATTTACGAAAAAGTAGCTTTACATAAACTTGAAGAAAAATAATTTCGCGTAAACACAGAAAAAAAAATCCGTAAAGCTTACAAACTTACGGAAAAGTAATTTCGCGAAAACTTACAAAAAAAAAAAGTAATTTCACGTGAACTTACGGAAAAGTAATTTTTCGTATTTTTTAAACCTTCCAAAATATAATTTTATATGAACTTACGAAAAAGTAATTTTACGTAAATTTAGAAAAAAAGTAATTTTGCGTAAACTTAGAAAAAGAGTAATTTTCCATAAACATGAAGAAAAGTAATTTCACGTAAACATAGAAAAAAAGTTTACGTAAAGTTTTTGTAAGGATTGGAGGAATAAGATTTAATTTTTAATTCATTGCGTTCATTTATTATAATTGAATGTCATTGACTATTCACTGACTATCGTGTGCAGTTGAGGTAGAGCAAAGTATTAAGGGGTGACGTAATGATTGTGTAAGAACTGTATCTATAAAATGGCTTTATGATATGTGGTTGGAAAATAGCAAAGACCTCGTATTTCACGATATTTCAACAATGTATCTTCAATTGTGCAACATAACGAGAAACGAGGCTATTAGCGTATTAGAAATAATGAACACGGAATATTTGCCGTAATAATGAATATTAAATTACACGTGAAAACGGACAGTTCGGGAACATAAAATATTTTAATTAACGAAGTTACGTAATCTTCAACATTACCACGGATTTGAGTTCGACGGACTAGATCTGTTAAGCTCGCAGCTTTCGAATTTTCTTTCTCGTTTATTCACGTTTATTCCGCGACTAGGACAATACCGAGAAAGATATGTGCAGGTTTGAAGGCCGCTTCCAATTATACGGTGCAATCTCGTTTAACGTTTAAAAAAACAAATAAACTTTTATCCGATCTAAGCGATGCAGCCTTTTTTTGTGATCGAAATTGTGCCGGAAGTTTGAATATTTTTGTCAATATCTTCTAAGCGTGCACAGGGCCTGAATAAAAAACTAAACGTTCAAAATAATATTCCTAGTTCAATGGGCATCAAGCGGTAAAAATTACACGTGTTTCTTGAGACAAGATGAAATTCAGAGTAGCGATGAAAAATTACGAAGGTTGGTCAGGGTCTTTGCGGGGCAGGCGGCAAAGGGGAAACGGATATTAAGGCCTTAGACCACTCTAGGATTTTCCAAAAATCGATTTTTTTTTTGTTAAAAATGTACCTTAGTACCTATAAAATTATATTCCAAAAGATTTTGGGTGTGAAAAATCTCTAAGTACTCGATTTTCGAATTCTAGCGCAACCCCTCTTGATTCATGTCGTGACTTTCTATTAACTTCAAACGCGTTTATCTCAAAACTACATTTTTCAAGTCGGCCGGACTCATAAATAAAACAAATTTCAACCGATTTACTTGAAATTTTTAACTGTATATTTAGAATTACATTTTCTGAGGCACTACGTAGGATTTTTTATTATATTGAATAATTCCTTTTTTATAAACAATTTTCTGACGATTTTCTCATGGCATTTTATACTTTTTGTTTTAGAAATGCGCTATTTTGACAAAAAACAATATGTCAAAAAAATCCTACGTACTTCTACAGCTATTCTTATATATAATCGAAAAAACTTTAGCGTCTCATTATAACTCAAAAATTATAGGAGCTGTTGGTCCGGCCGTTGACCTTCCAAAAATAAAGGCGTCATCGGAAAAATGTTGCATAGTCGCCATTTTGACATGTATCGCTGTGAAAAAATAATTTTCTATAGTCAATTACATGTATAATAAAACCCCTATTTTGTAATTCCGATTTATTTTATGGTTTTGTTGAAAAAAATCACAAAACATGCCCTTTTTTTGGCCTCTAGAGTGGCCTAAGGCCTTAAACACGGGCGACTGTAACAGCTGCCAACTCCGAATAATCAAATTTTCGGTTACGTAAAATAAACAAATTTCAGCTAAAAAATATGTGGAATACATATAATTGAGTGTTTCGAAATGTGATTAATCGGTTTTTGTTTATTCACATCGCGAATACGTTGTTAATCAAGTTGAAATGTAGCAAACGCGCAATTTAGTTCTCAGTAGCTGGTAGCAATGAGCCTCAAATACGAACGCCACATCGTGAGCGCTTAGCTGTCAAACATACTTCGCGAATTGATTTTTTTTTTTGTGTTCGACGAAAATGAAAATGTGGAAAGAAAAAATCCAAAGTGAAAAACAGTACAATCGTCGGTTAAAACAAGTGAACAATGGAAAGCAGCAAAAAAAAGTGGTTGAGTCGGAAAATGAATGCGCAGTCGAGGAACGATGCATAATTGATTTGGAGGTTATGTCGAAGCACATGCACTCCAGCTTCTGTCAAGAAGAATTATGGATGAAAAATATTAAACATGAAGAAATACACGGCTTGGACTCAATATTTTCTGTGCTCTACCAAATATTCGTCGAGTTTGTTTCATTAGTAATACATTTATTTAATTATCATCTTATTTGCGAATAATATATGTTGTATTAATTAATATTATTAATTAATATATTAATTGATATTGCTCTCTCTTGTAATCTTGTCTTTATGAAACTGCGATAAGAAATTTATAACGAGGAAGCAATAATTTGCGAATTTCGAATTATGGCGCCTATTAAAAATGGCCGATTTGACAGAAGTTTACACCGACAGAAAAACTTTAGTGATATTAAGTAGATGCATCTATTTGATTTTTGTTTTATTAACTAGATTTTTCGTGACACTAAATTTTTTCTATTGCATTCCGTTATTGAAATTATTTATTTCGAATATATTTATTTATTCAAATCAAGATCTATTTAATATCGTCTAATAAACAAATATTTTATTTATTTCTAATAAATCTGTGATCCGTTTTCATCTCTTCAAGAAACAATTTAGTTGAATCCACCAAATGTATCTATTTAATTTTTTAAATTTCAATTAAATAGAATTTTCGTAGCGTCAAACATTCTTCTATTTGATTGAATTAGTCTGTCTTTATTGCAAAAATAGTTTCTTATTCGATTCAAGCTATTGACCAACGTTTGGGTTGACGGAAATATATATTTGAATCAAATAGATGTTTATTCACGCTAATAAAAATATTTTTGATACAAAAATATCTCCCTTACGTTCAAAGAAAGAATGTGATTTATTCTAATCTTCATTTATTTAATTTAAATATATTTAGCATTTAACAAGAATAGTGGGAACAAATAAAAATATATATTTAAAACAAATAGGATCGTAGTAGGCTGTGAGACAAGAAAAAAACCTATTTGATTCAAATATTTAGATCCTATTTAAATAAAATATTTTTTTTGGCAACGTATGCAAGTCAGCAAAAAAATTCTGTTTTATTTCACGAATATCGCGATAACGAGGCAGACAAAATGCTTCACTCTTCGTCGAAATTATTCATAAAAAATTCAAGAAATTTTTCCTCCTATTTGTATCCAATTCTCAATATTTTTTATTATGTTGCAAGAACCGTACCAGCGATATCGTATAGTTTTTGTTATGTCGCCCGTACAAGAGAGTTGCGACACCTGTTCTTAAACCTTCGTGTGAGCACATCATTTTCGACTGAGCAGTGTGAGCACTGGGTCTTTTAGGGAACAGTCAAGTTTTTGGAGTTTTCCAGGCTTTGAAAAAATCTGACAAAATTCTGGGTTACTTCTTGAAGTGTCGACTACATGGCCCAGAAGTTGTTAAAGTCACAAGTTTAAATCCGATATTAATAAAAATTCAAGAACAGTCGAAAAAGTGGAAAAAAACGACTGTTTCAAATTTCGACTGTTCCTTAAAAGACCCAGTGCTCACACGAAGGGTTAAGCATCCTCAATGAATTTCAGCAGTTTCATAGCATTACGCGATAGTTGAGCAACCTCCTTAAGTGACATCGAAAGTCAAACTCGTCGAACGTTGACTATTTTTTCATGCTATGAAATGTGAGATAAAAAAAATTGTTAACGCGAAGTACAGTAGATACTAACATTGTTTGAATCCATATTTCGATTAAACGGATTTCTTTCGATTGCGTAAATTTTTCTTGGCCCTTTTGGGCTACGCAAATTCACTTAAACGATTATTAGGATCTTTCTCAAAGATCAAAGAAACCAAATTTCAAAAAAATATTTAGTATAATAAGAAAAACAAAGGACATAAAAGACTTTAGAGAATTTTCATTGCGTTCCAACGATGCAACCTTCAACAACAACAAAAAATCTTTTTTTTTTGTGCGTTGTCACGGCAGAGGAAGATAATATACGTTAAAAAAAATTACCATACGAAGTGAACCCTACAACGTAATGCTGAAAGGTGACCAAGCCATTTACAGGTATTTTTAAATTTTGGGTTTGCGATTGTCGATGTGTTGCTAAGTATTACAACCTGATTGGATTTATTTGCAATCCCGAAAACAATATGTATACTGTACTGGGGAGCGGAAGCGTTCAGATTCTAAGCGCTCCAATCGAATCTAAAAATTCAATAAATTTATTTCTCCGACAAAAATCATGAATATTGATTTTTTCGCGTATTTTGTAACTTTTATTTTACCCAAGCCGTGAAAAAGCACGATTTTAAGCGAACATTAGAAAAATATATAAAGAATGACATCGAAGTTTGAATCGTTGGCAGTCAACAAAAACTTCGTAACCCTTTTTTTTTTGGCAAATTTTGGCTACGAAAATCGCTCAACCATTTTTCAGAATGTCTAACAAACATCCACAGCCCAAAATTGTAAAAAAAAAAATTTTTGGACGATAATGAAAATAAAGACATGAGAAAATAAAAAAGATTTTTCGTTGCATTTGAACGAGGCAAACTTCAACATTCGATATGAAAACAGGTTGCTCCCCCTTTTGAAATTGTCCTGTAGGCCTCACCTTTTACGGGATTTTTTTTTTTCGAAATATGTTAATATTTATTGTCATAGCCTTAAAGAAATAAAAAGATCGTTTTTTTTTGCATCACCCTAATATGTGTGTATTACATATACAAAACACACACCTTTCAACGTTGCCCTATGAGTATTTTGTTTTTATCGTACTCTAATTTTTTGCTATTGTTTTTATCGTACTCGCATTTTTTGCTATCGCAACGAAGAAAAAGATATAGATTTTTCGGTTTTTTTTAAAGTTCGCATCGTTGCAACGCAGTGAAACTCTTCGAAATTTTTTAGATCCTCTGTTTTTTTAAATTATCAAATGCGGATATATATTATCTTTCTCCGGAGCTTTAGGTTGCAGATATTTAATAAATATTAAAAAAAAAATAGAACGTTTACGTCAATTTTCGTAACGCAAAAGAGCCAAGAAAAATATTTGCAAATAAAAGAAATCAATTATCGTTGCGTTTCAACGATACAAGCTTGAACATTATATTTTTTGCATCGGAATAATAAATGTATATCAAACGCCACGATTTTTTTTTATATAAGTACAACCAAGATCTTCCGTAAGATCCGTTTATACTCGTCACAACGTCCTTCAACGTGTATCCTGCGATCTCATATACCGCGGTGCGTATCCGCGTACGAGATTATCCGCTCCTCATACCGTCCCGTCCCGTCGGATAATTGACGCACCGCGCTCTCGACCTGCTGAACGATACCATACCGATACAGACGGCATAGCATATGACTCACCGAAGAAAGCGAGCGGGAACCCGGATAATATACGAATCCCTTTTCTTCTCTCGATTCCCAGCTCTCCTCGCACATCCGTATCGATCGAAATCCCAAAAACTCCGTAAAACTTCGCGATACTTCGAACTCTTTACTTTCTATTTGTCCGCGTACTTACACGTGTTAAAATAGAGAAAAGAGACAAAACAAATGCGCATAAATCACTTTACTTGTATATCTCATTCGTGGACGTTGAATTTTCAGTATGTCTTTGATTTATACACTTGAACGAGATAGTTTCGGTTATTATCTTAAGTGTAATAATAATACAAAGAATATCATATCCTGTATTTTTTTTTTATAAAAATAATCATAATATTTGAATAATAATGATACTAATAATAACGAAGGGCCCGAATTTGTTTAGGGGAAAAAATTAAATGTTGGCTCGTAGAGAAATT
>OZ010715.1:22650799-22678141 GCA_963932345.1 Ophion ventricosus | reverse complement strand
ACTGCGGCAGCACACACCCGCATGCTTTTATATATATATATATATATATGGTCGATCTATATACGTCAAGGAAACGATCACGCGTGGGCGCCGAGGAATGAGCTGAGAATCGAGTCGTTACAATGGGCAAACTATCTGCACAAGAGAAAGCGAGAAAGAGGGAGAGAGAGAAAAAAGAGGGAGGACAAAGCGACTGAGGAGGATCGATAGAGGGAGAGAGAGAAGGGGGGGGGGGGGAGAGAGAGAGAGAGAGAGAGAGAGAGAGAGAGAGAGAGAGAGAGAGAGAGAGAGAGAGAGAGAGAGAGAGAGAGAGAGAGAGAGAGAGAGAGAGAGAGAGAGAGCGAGAGAGAGAGAGAGAGCGACAGGGAGACCGAGATTTACGAGGATAGAAGCGGAAAGAGACAAAAAAAGAGTGCAAATAAAGAACAATGACTTATATTGCACCAAAGGATTCAAGGGTAGAGGGGGCGCGTTTTACCGATGGCTGGTTACGAGATACTGATTTTTATTTGAGAATGGATCCAGCGATACTTCAGCTTCTGCGTTTCGGTAACGTCCACTTATACAACGTTATTGAGAAAAAAAAATACATATATAAAATGTGGGCACCGATGGTGGTCGCGCGGATGCGGTGCTTCTTCTCTTTGGGGGAGAAAGCGCGTGCGTTGAAATCACAGAAAGAATCGGATAGCCAAGGGTATCCTATATATGATTTCCGGTATCGTGACCCTAAAGTTTCTAGCAGAACGTTTACAAATATAGTGTTGCGAAGGGCGAGATCGGGGGGGGGGGGGGGGGGGGGGGTTGTGGATATCGTGAGGTTTTAGAATCCTTAAAAATTAATCTTCATCCCGGGCTGCCCTCGCGAATACGAGGATCATGGAGCCGATAAAACGTCTATAAGAACGACCTGCCTGTACATCTATAT
The DNA here is from genome assembly GCA_963932345.1 of Ophion ventricosus. Classification (NCBI taxonomy): domain Eukaryota; kingdom Metazoa; phylum Arthropoda; class Insecta; order Hymenoptera; family Ichneumonidae; genus Ophion; species Ophion ventricosus. The sequence goes on along the minus strand of OZ010715.1, from coordinate 22,677,213 downwards.
ACCGGGTGTCCGGCTGTTCCCGATCGTGTTGATTTCAGCACCATAGATTCGTCGATTCATCCGAAGATTGTTTTTTTAGCTCGGAATTTTGATCGCAGTCATCAGATTGCTATAACACGAATAGTTCCAAATAAATACAAATTATTGTTTTCAGAATAAAATTTAGGAACTTTTTTTCAAATTAAAAAGAAAAATAGATCTGCATTTATGTAATTTTCCTGGTTTTGGAATGAGCCAATGTTTTTGAATAATCAGGAACTGAGAAAATATTTCGTGGTGTGATTATAAATTGAATAACGATAATCCAATAATTAATAATAATAATAATAATTGTTAACAAAAAATAATATAATAATAAATAATATAATAATAACATTGATAATACAATAATAATTGATAAAAAAATAAAATTATTTTTTTTTTTTTTTCCAGTGTTCCACCGTATACGCTTGCGGGTTTTTATGAATAATAAAATTGATAATATAATAATAAATAATATAATATAATAATAATAATATAATCATTAAGTTGATAATACCATAAAAATTGACAATAATAATCAATACTAATAATAATAATAATTAATAATAATAATAATAATTCGCGGAAGTCGAGAAGTTTATGTCGTTGAAATGCAACGATGTCTTTTTTACTCTGTATTCTTTTATTTTCCTTATTACCGAAAGACTTTTTTGCTTATTAAGGTCGTAGATCTCTCATAAGAATACGTGAAAACGTTTTGAAACTTGTGAGTAATTAAAAAAAAAAAACTTTCGTTAGATTCCAACGATGCAAACTTTCACGTCGTAGTAATTTTATCTCGCATAGTTCATTGCCAGAAGAAGAAATGGAAACAAACCTGCCCCACTCCAATACGAAGTAACACCCTCTACGATACTCTCCTTCCGTTTGCCTCGAATATCCAGGCACCGTGTACACTTAGCGATGGCTGCTGGATTTTGTCGGGGCTCAAGCAGCATGGGGAATAAGTACATGGAACACGTAAGCGAGAATTTTCGTGCTTTGAATGTGCGTTTGTGTACCGCGAAGGCTATGAGTAGAGAGGAAAGTAACGAAGTGTCGGTGGGGAAAAAAAGCAAAAGTGACACGACCATAGATGACGTACAATTGTGCAACGATGGTCCCCAAGCGTGCGATTGTGTATACGTGCCAGAAAAATCGATCGCGATTACGGATCCTTTCAGGATCGAACTAATTGTCAGTTGATCCTGAATGGGCAAGATGGAAACAAGAATCAGCTGGACAAGCTTAAGCCAGAAACGAGGGCTGCAAATCGATGAGGGGGCAACGCATGCGGAAAGCCGGAGCAGGTCGGCAAACCTGCTCCTGTACACGGAAAAATAACACAGTACGGAAAAATCACAGGTCTGTGTATAACGAGGCTGGAGAAAAGCCCAGAAAAAGAACAAAGAGATAGAGTATCGGAGAGATCGACGGAGAAAAAAAAGTAATCAGTGAAATAGATCACGCCAGAGGACGAAAAGAAACGAGCGATGGGAGTAGACAAAAACGAAACGATTTAAAGTGCAGCACCTAAAACGCTTTAAGCGCGGAGATTGTAGGGTGGAATCGACTTGAAAAGAAAGGATGTGAGATAAGCACGTTGAACCGGTCTCGGAATTAACGCGATTTTTCTTTCAGCCTCTGTCGCACCAAGTAATCCTTCGAAGATCTATGACGTTGAAGTTTGCATCGGTGAAATGAAAATAATTTTTTTTTTTTCGATTTTCCACAATTTCCTTTGGTAGATTCAAGCTATGAAAATCACGCGAACATTTTTTGGGATCTTTATTTAGCGATTTACAACCTGAATCTACAAAATATGATTTTTTATAATAATAAAAATAAGGATTTCAAAAGAATTGACGTTTGCATATTAACGATACAAACTTCAATCCCGTGAAAGAGTTTTTTGTGCCCTGAGGGTTGAAATCAGTGATTTTTGTTTGCTGAAATTCTGTATTCAATTCGTACAATTTGGAAATATTGGTATATCGAAAAACGATAGTAAAACCTACCTCAATGAGGGTATCTTGAATATTTAGAATATCTGGCGGATACGTGGCCAGCCGAACGATTTATGTGATCCGAATTTCAGTACTACGCTATCGAAAAAGGTTGGAAAAATATTTGAACTTATTCAAAATTTTCTGAACGTGGATAATAATGCTAAAAAGTTATTAACAAAGCGTTTAAATGAATAATTTTTGGAAAAATAATTTGTAAAAAAAAACATCACCGTATGACATAAAATAGTTTATTTTTCTAAAAACTTTCGAAACTTTTCGGTATGTTCTTTTTTCTTTGAAGTGGCTTTTCTTAAATTTGTTGAAGATTTCATTTGTGAAACTATTCGTTTAAGGTTTCCAAACTTTTTTAAGGTTAACGGGAACCTTTATACAAAAAAGTATAAAAAACTCACGACCGTCTATTTATTTTTGCGGATTAAAAAATGATGACAAAAATCCTGAAAATTCCTAAAGATCCACGAAATTATCGCATATGTAGAAATGTATTTTTTTGCTGATTATTTGTTGAACAATTATCTATTCGAACCAATTCGTCGATAACTTTTTTCCAATTATTATGATTCAAAACTGCTTCAATAAATCTGAAACTTTTCAGACATTTACAAAAACGTAAAATACCCAGATTCTCATCAAATCAATTTTTTAGCTGGAAATTAACGCGTGAGACAACAATTCGAAAGGAATGAAAAAACTATTTATCAGCGCACATAGGGTTATTTGATACTGAAATGAGGCCAACATTTTTTTTTAACTTTTCCCAGCAAAATTACCATTAAAGTCGATTGGCATTAAATAAAACACAAAATTAATATAAACTGTTACATTTATTAAAAGTTAAGACGACTATCTTTATTCATCACTATCATTATCACTACATTAATCTTCCGAACTTTCCTCGTCCAATGTACTTTCATTTTCTTCTATTAAAGTCATTCCAGATCCTGAAGGACGAAGGAGTTGAATAGTTTCACTACAAAACGGTTTCGTCTTTTTTCGTCGCAATTTTGTTGGCGATTTTGAGACGTCCTTCAAAATAAGCGACCACGTTTCCAAAAGCTCTCAAGGTCATTTGTGTTGCATATGTTAATTGGTTGGTATCAAGTTGTTCTTGTACCTCCTTTGTTTTTCTCCGTTTCGAACGTTCACTTGATTCGGAGAACGTTTTTGAAGGGTGGCCGCGACTACCATTTTTGTCGCCAGTCTCAGGTAAAGAAGACGTCACTACTGGTACTGTGATAGTCCCTTGCAACCACACGCCATTCTTCGCCTCAAACACGTCTCTTTTTTTTGTGGGCTGTAGTCCATTTTGGTATGAAATCCGCTTTGAAGTGAGAGAGTTTATGTTTAAAAACACTCCTTTCACATTTCGTTATTTCAAACATATACTCTTCCAAATAGTCGAGTTTTTGGTAGATTTGCTTATAGGAACACTGAAGTACAATGTCGTACAAATCTTTTTTTGTGAATATTTTATGATTTTATGCATCTGGAACAATATTAATGCCACTTTAAAATATGGTAGCTAATAAGTTTATTATTGAAACTGTAGGTATATTTGACGAAAAAAATCATTAAAAAAAAACGCTAAATTTCCGCAACTTCTCTCTTATTAGCGAACTTCCTACAACCCCTTTGATTACAATTCTATTACATTTTTTTACTCGGATTAGCCCGGAAATATAAGAAAGTTACTAATTTATAAAGTTAGTACCACATTTTTTTTGTAATTTTGATTGTTTCTCATTTAAGCCATAGAAAAAAACAAAAGACATAAACCTTAGTACAAGTATAAAATAAGCTACATACCTCCATCATCAGGATTCATCATCAATACTTGTCACAAACAGCACACTCATTTGTTTTGTGACCGGTCAAACAACTGATTTTTCTAAACCGCCGTAAACTGCACATGCGACTTGGACAATATCGATGTTCCGACTCACGCTATTGGTCAACCGCTAAGTCCGGCACCTCAAGATGGCCGCCATGGCGTACGCCATCTATTGTACTAGTCTCCGAAGTAATAGTATTGTTATAATTGTAAACTTCAGAAAACGGATTTTGGCCAACTTTCTAATACAAATAACCGCATGTGCAGCGTTCCAAGTGCCATAGAATATTGTATTGGGTTGTTAGGAAAGTAATATGAAATGTGTTTTTGATTTATCGATACTCGACAAAGTGGTGCTAATGAATTACTGTGTACGCGCATATGTGGATCTGTATATGACGAGGCTCGATGGTTGAACACAGAGAATAACAAAGGCAAAGGTGAAGTGGCAAAGCGGGACTCGGGAGGGGTGGAGCTGAGGGGGTTGAGCGAGGAGCCGGGGGTGGGGTGGGATGGGATAACATGCGCTGATGAATCGCCAGAGGGATTTGCGGAGGAGTCGAAGTATATGCTACTTCATGGTATACGTTTATAAAGTGGGATGAGTACAAGAATCAACTGAGTAAGATGGGAGGGCTGGAAGAAGAATGGCGAAGAGAGATGGGGTGTTTAGGAGAGGCTGAGAAGGCGACAGATGCGCGGATTCCAGTTTCAAGAAATCAGCTTGAAGCACGAAAGATCGAGTTTATCTGATGCATCGGCGATTCTATAACTACGAGTGATCATGCGAAAGGTCAAAGTATTAAACGAGACTAAGCTCGAGTGAATTTCAGGCAAAATGCGGTCTTTGTCAATACCACAGATACGAAAACGAACAGTTTGACAAATACAATTGCAAAAGACCGAAGGTAGCGAATGCGCGGATGGTGTGCCCGCTTTTGCGATCTCCAGTCGCAAGTTGTGTTGGTCTGGATCAATACTTGGATGGGTGGCCGCTTAGTCACGCACCCACTTGCACGTTGATTACCCGAGAGGGTGGTAACTCTTTGCCGAATTCCCGATCAACATCACTGAAACTCGATAAATATATAGCCCCCCTGCAACGGCAGGGTTTTCGACAGTTTCCCTGTGCCCTCGTGCAGATGTGATGCATTAAGGAAGCATGTGTGTCTCGTAGGAAGTGGAAATAGTGAAGTGGAAAATTTACGATAAAAGCGAAAGGGGTCGTGAAGATCGCAAAGGCATAAAAAGAAATAAAAGGCATAAGAATTTTAAAAAAAATATTAGATTCAAGTTGGTACCATTGGAATGGGATGAACATTATATTTCTTTCATTACTCAAATTTTTATCTACAGATCTTATGGCTACCGCAATTCCTTATCCATTTTTGGAGACGCTTATTCGGAGGTCTACGACTAAAATCTGTAAAAAAAAAAAACTCGGTGTAATAATAAAAATAAAGAAATTGAAATATAGGAACAAATTTTTCTTGCATTTCAAAATCATAGAAAAATTCCAAAAGTGGCACTTAAAAAACGGGCATAAATAGTGAACATTTACATGAGTATTTAGAAATATCAACTATTTCATTTCGTATGAAGAAAACATTTTTTATTGGCTATTTGTTGTAAAATTATTCGTTCAAACTATTTTCTAATAACTTTTTGGCATTATCATTCCTCTGAATCAATTCGCAAAACGTCTTTAATATGTTCGTTTTTTTTTTGGATTCTTGTTGGTTGGGATCCTGATGAAGTTTGCATCGTTGGAACGCAACGTAACTTCTTTTTTATATTTTCATTTCCTCATGTTATTATTATACAAAATACTTTTTGGCCAATTAATAATGTACATCTCCAAATAAGGATCATAAGAAACGGTTATGGATTTTTTGTTCGCAAGATCGGTCCAAAAAATGGAGCATCTAGAAATATTAATTTCCATTGCACTCCAATGAAACAAACTTCAATCTTGTCGAATCGGGAGGTACTGATATTTTTATAAAACCAAACGTTTAGCGGTAAAGTGCTGAAGCCATTCGATATACTTTTTGAGGTTTTGTAGCCACGAGGAAACCCTTCTAATTTCATAACGTTTGTCTGTCATGGCTGATTGAATCCCTCCCCCCCCCCCTCCCCTTGCTCCCCGCCCCGGTTATCCTGGTCTTGTAACGCTTTGGTTAAAAAATGTGCAACAATTAATGAATAGCCTTTGACCAGTACTTTCAATTAAATGATTGAATTGCTGTATAATAATTAGTTTCCAGGGGGGGGGGGCGCTTTTTAATTCCACAACGTTTTACTTGTTTTATTTTCGAAACTGTCCGAAAAATGTTACACGCCAAATATCGATAATTATTGCTTTTTTTTTAAAATAATGCTGTTCAATAAATGACCGATGTATTATCCAAAGTATTTCAAAAGTAATGAAATTTTAATTAAACCGTAAAAATTTCATATTTTTCCATAATATTAAAATTTCTTAGATTATATATTGTCCGGGAACGGAAGCACGGAACACGAAGGTGTGTTCGAAGGTTCAAGGTATCTTGAAACGAGAGTAATTAAGAACGGAGCTAGTTATTTCCTGTAAAAATTTAGCGTCACAGGACGCCTGACACATTTCGCAGACTTGTAATCACCCCAGCTACCAGTTACCCCGTGAAAATATATCACCCTCATAAGTTATGGCGCAGGATATATTATATTCATAATTTATCTACCTTTTGTCCTGCGCGTATAATTTTCCAAAAAAAAAGCACAAAAAACTTGACACTGAGCCCGGTTTTTTTTTGTGGACAAAGTATATGGAACCGAGCGAAAACATATTTCATCCAAACTTCTTCAATTTTAACATACTCAAGCGGATGATTTTTACGAACTGTTTATTAAAGTAGGATCAGAAATATTTTCTCCCAAAAAATGTTTCATTTGAAACATATGATATCGATAGGGTTTTTCTTCCGTTTTTCAACGATATTAATTTCTACATCTTTGAAATGTAACGTACGGACTTATCTATCTTTCGAAGTTTCAATATCGTCGAAATACTCAATTTAATTTTTTAATATCGACCAAATTTTCATTTGCTTATGTGACAAATATAAAACCTAACAGACCCTAGCGAAGAGCTCAAATAAGTTTGACAAAGTTTCGTACCTCGTAGCAAGGGAAAAAATGGAAGCAATACCAACGACCAGAAGATTCTGTACTTTTCGAGAATATAAACTTTACAATAATTTTTTACCTCTTTCCAAGTTGATTGTACTTAAAAAATTTTTTTTAGATTTATTTACTACTTTTATTTACTTCAAATTTAATTTCATTGACATTTTTTACTGCGATAGATAAAAAATACTTCTATTATCGTCACCATCGTTCAGGCAATGCTTTTAACAGCGACAATCCCTTTAGGGGCTAAGCAAGTCCTTGTTAGTTCTTTGCCCTTTTGGCCCCGTCTCACCACTCCCAATAAGGTGTATACCACGAACGGAAGTGTAGAAAAGTTGGCACAAATACGTGACAAAAGGGATCAGTCTCACAGAATAAACTACGTGTGAAATTGGAAGACTTATGAGGATGTAAGTGTGAACGATAGATCGAAACGCAGATTGAACAGAAAAACCTCCATTCGCAGATATCTTTGTACTGGGATGGTAGAATTCACTATATCAAGTGAGTTTTAGCAGAGTCTCGTTCGCATTCGACCACAGTTTCGAAAACGTTCGTGTATAATTATATTCTCTCAATTAATATGCTGTCAACCATCTTGTGCATATTTAATGTTTCTTGGATAAATAATCAATTATGTTTGTTACGAGCTATAATATTATATTATTTATTGCATTATTATTATAATGATATTATATTATTATGAAATGCATTATTGAATTTTCCTCTAACTTCCGTGCTATTATTCATATTTAAAGTAAACATTTTGTTTAAAAAAAAACGGGTAGAGAATCATTACATTTTTTATAACGAATAAGTTCTTGTTATGCCATGTTGTTTATTTTTAGTCGCATCGTATCAAAATGGCGCTTACTTCACGAAACTCCCATCTCATTCGATATCAATTTCACGGGATTACCGCAACTTATAACATGATTGAAAAATCGACAATCTATTTATAATGGTCGGAACCAAAGTATTTTAAAATTGTATCACGATTTCCTTGTTCTAAAGAAACGTGAAAATAAAATAGGAGACATTGCAAGAACCATGTTATATAAATACCAGTAATATTCAATTTTTAGAAGACTTCACCAAAAAGTGAACTGAAAGATGTTTTGAGCTACTCAACTTTATAACATTTTTTAGCATTGAAAATGCTTTCAAAGATGTATATAGGGGGTCTGATTTAGCGAGATGTCACACGAAACTACCCTCACTCCACTATCGCTATATTGTAGCAGGGTGGGGTGGGCTGCGACATGCTAATTGCCCGTGATTTCTGAAAAATACTGCATTACATACAGAGTCATTTGTGGTTACAAGTTGTAAGTTTCAATTTTGATGTGTATATTACAATGTTGGTGGGTTTGGGTTTGGTTTATTTTGTTTAGTTTCGTTTGTTTGGTTTATTTGGGTTTGTTGGGTGTGTTTGGGTTTGTTTTGGTTTGTTTGGGTTTGTTTGTTTGGGATGGATGGATGGATGGATGGATAGTGAGAGAGTGAGAATGTGAGTGAGAGAGTGCGAGAGTGACAGTGTGAGAAGAGAGTAGAGAGCGAGAAAGTAAGAAGAGAGTGAGAAGAGTGAGAGAGAGAGAGAGAGCAACTCATATTATTTGCATGTACCTTTTTTCATCACCCGAAAAGTCTGATTACATTTTCAATGTCATGTAATATTTGCACTTTGTGTAATTTCTGTAGATTTTTTTCTATTTTCTGAAAAGTTTTTTTTACACCCTTCCGAAAATTTTATCCCGAGTACTCGACGCAATTCGACATTTGATTTGGATAAATAGCAGGATTAAAAAAAATTGATTTTCAATGAAACTTTTGAACATTTACAATTTAAAAAGATTATGCAGCTAAAAAAGATTTTCGAAACAATTTGTGTTTAAGGGGTTACGAGGGTTTGAAAATTTCAAGAAATACATTTTTTTTATTTATCTAATAGTACAATATGACTAGAATATTCTCCCAAAGTTTTAAGTCAATCGGAGTCAAAGTCTAAGAGAGAGAGCCTTTGGGAATTCCCCCCGGTGGGAAAGACCGGCCGGGAGCGACGCAGGTATACGCTTTTTTTTCAAAACACTATTTTTGAAGTCGGTGGACACGATTTCTCAAAAACTATAATGCACCGATCTTATAGAAATTTTGCACACTTCTTCAAAATAGCATTGACTAGTGATTGAACGGAGGTTTTTTTTCGATTACAACTAACTTTACAAGGATATACGTAGTGTAAATTGTATAAAAAAATTGAATTATTTTGCCTACATTTGCCAAAAATTCAAATTTCAATTTTTTTTTTAATCCTTTGTTCAATCACGAACTATACTTATCTACTAACAGAAAAAAATGTGGTTTTTTAATTTCAGATAAAGCTATCATGAGTTATCCTGACCACCACGGAGACACTTTTTTTAGGGGTCTCCGGAAACCAGGTCCCACCGGCTGAATTTCCCAAATTTTCGGATGATAATTTTTAGAAATATTGTTGAAATGTTGCTCTTTTATGTGCTTAACACTTTGAATAAAATAATTAATATATTATACTTGAAAAAAATAGAGAAAATATGCTTTTTTTTGGCTTCGAAATCCACGTAACCCCTTAAAGTACAAAAAAAAAATAGTAGATTTCATTAGACAGTTCTGGAGAGAAGAATTACTTTTTTTTTTGCAACTCTAACAAAGTAGGATAAGATCGCCTTTTGCATACACTTCAGACACGTGTATTGTCTATAATAATATATAAATGGCAAACTTTTTTGTAGCAATCCTGTACGGTATTTCTGAAGGTCGAAAAATTCTGCATCGATTGGAACCCGGACCGGGCAGTGTTTTCTCCTTCCTTTTTCCCTAGCTTGAACCTCCCTCGAAGCGCCCCCGCCCCCCTTGCCCGCGTTTCCGGAGTTTCCGTCTTATCTCGAGTGTCCCATACACCCCTATCGGTTCTCTCTCAGTGGGTGCAGTGGTCGCATAATATTTGAGAGTCATTTCGAAGCTTTGCAAGATGGCATCTTGGAGGGTCCACTATGGGTTGGTCTCGACGCCGAAGATGGAGAGCTCCTTGGACACGATGGCGGGACGTACAACATTCTCTACGGATAACAATTTTGTGATACACAAACTCTTCCGCATTTTACGCTTACTTTTTTTTTTCAACGAACGTGATACGGCCACATCATCGTGAAGCCATTACGAGCGTCACTTTAATTTTTCTTGCACTTGGTATCTGTATATTTACGTCAGGAGGCAATTTTGTTTTGCAAAAATTCATTGGCGATTGATCGATACAAATCAGCGAAAAGGTCCTCCGATCGTTCGTCAATATTAAAGTATTTCGGAAAAAATCTACAGATTGCCAACTATTTCATGGCATTGAGAATGTTATTGGACGTTTCGGGTGATAAAAAAAGGTACATGCAAATAATATGAGTTGCTCTCTCTCTCACATTCTCTCACTCTCTCCCTCTCCATCCATCACATTTTCTCATTTTCACATTTTCACAATATCACATTTTCGCATTTTCACATATCCAGATTTTAGCATCTTCACATTTTCACATTTTCACGTTTTCACATTTTCACATTCTCATCCATCCATCCATCCATCCACCCACCCACCCTCTCCCTTTCCTTTCTCCCTCTCTCTCTCTCTCTCTCTCTCCCACGCTCTCACTCGCTTACTCTCTCAAACTGTAAATATAATTATCATCCTGATAACATTATAATGTACACATTAAAAAAGCAACCTAGCATTTATAACCATAAATGACTCTACATGTAATGCAACATTTTTCAACCAATCACAGGCATTTAGCGTGTCACAGCTCGCCTCACTCTGCTACAATACAGCAGCAGTGGAGTGGGGGTAGCTTTAGTTTCGTGTGACATCCCGCTAAATCAGACCCCCTATATTCATCTTTAAAAGCATTTTCAATGCTAAACAAATATTCGTAATACTTCTCAAACTTCAAATCCGTATGAAAAATATTTACGCAGTTTTATTTTTATTTGATTTTTCTTCAATTTTTTGTTCGCAGGCTTCGGAATTTCTATGGGAGTATGAAGATAAGTCATTCCAGAGACGGAGAGATTTTATTGAAAAAGAGAGAGAAGAGAGAGAGAGAGAGAGAGAGAGAGAGAGAGAGAGAGAGAGATGCTTTCGCCAAAATCTGACGATGCGTGAATTCCTTCCAGCCAACCTGAGAGAGGATAAGCTTCGTTCTCTCTCTCTCTCTCTCTCTCTCTCTCTCTCTCTCACACACACACACACACACACGCACACACTCCACCCTTTCTTTTTCCAAGGGTACAGCAATATGCTTGGCATGCGGGGATTCTAAGTAAGGTTAGAGTCTTGATGTGCCGATCGAAACGACATCGTTGTTCAGGTCGACGACGACAACGACGACGAAGACGTCAAAGTGGCCCTTATTTCAAACGCATGCACGAAGGAGTCTCTCGACCAGAGGGTTATGCACGCTTGAATGATCGAACGATCCCGATGGATATTTTTGCACCCAAACGGACGCTCGCACACACACACACGTACACGTTGCAAATGGAGGGGTAGATTGTCAAGGCAGCTCTATTATACGACCGGACAAATTTATATTGTACATTGGAACGCAGCCGGCGGACCTCGATCGTACGTTTTATGGGTTCGGAAAGAGAAAAAAAGTATGAGGATTCACTCGGTCGCGAATAATTTTCGTATAGATTCTCATTGTTTGATAGCATATTTGATTTTCATATTTCATGTATTTCATATATATATATATATATCGATGTTTTATTGGGGGCGGTTTACCGAACAACGCATAGTTTGGCAAATATTTGCGTGGAAAGATTATAATGGGACATCCTGTTCATACATATACATATTTATACCTATATATATATATATATCATATCTATTGTACGGCATACAAAGATATAACCCGCTATTTATCAAAAATGTATACGGTGTTGAAGTTTGCATCATTGGAATGCAACAAAAGTGCTTTTTAATTTTTTTATTTCCTCAATTTCTTCATCATTCAAAGTCTGATGCTGAAAATTTGTGCTGTAGGGTAGGGAGGGGCATGTTGAGCAACCGGGTAAGTTAGGCAATCGAAATATCTGGAAAACAAAGCACCGCACGCGGGTGCATCAAATGGCGCAAAGAGAGGTATGGAGCAGAGGAACACATAACGCCGAGACGGTAACACGGGACGTTTTAATATTTTTGCATCCAAAAGTAAAAAAAACGTTATTGAAAGATTTTTTTCTACCATTGTATGAGAAAAAATATTTTAAAGTTCATTGCAATTAATGTTAATGTTTTTAAAAGCTCACTAATTAACAAGGAACTGTTGGTTTATTACTGCATTGTACCAAATCATGTTGCATACGTTTGATTTTTTTTATGCAATTCTTACTTTGCTCAACTTAACCCATACCCATGCTCAAATTACCCCACTATCGAGGCAGGTTGAACAAATATGGCTTTAGTCATTTGAGAGCAATTATCTGTGAAACAATAACGATGACAGGAATTTCGTCTACAGACTTTTTTTCCCAGATTAATTTCCTATTGACCAAAGTAGGTTTCATTTTTATACGGTAGACTGTTAAGGAATTACGGGGCGATAATTCCAAACTTGCTCAACATGCCCCTCCCTACCCTACATTTCTGATGCGGATCCTAAAAAACGGTTGGCTGATTTTTGTGGTCGAAACTTGACAAAAAGGTTCGGGTTTCTTAATTTTCATGGCGTTCCAACGATCCAAACTTCAATATTATAACTATATGCTGGTGCATACGCAGATATTTATAATAAATACCATGGTATTATTTGTTTCTTGAGATCCAATGTACCTTTACGGGTTTTAACGTATTACCCTTCCCAATTGAACCCTTTCCTATCACTCCCTACCCATACTTCGCTAATCTAACCTAACTTCCGTTGCGTCCACAACCGTCTTAAACTACACCCCATTTGCCGTGGGTACGAGAAAACTTAGAAAACCAGTACCGGCATAGACGACCCCATATTATCTGATTCTCTGGTGTACAGACGTTTTACTCGAGTATCTACACCAAGGTCTCAAAAGTATTGGCCTTCCGCTGAATAGTTGATGCGCCAGCCGGTGCGGGGCTAAGCGGTCACCCCTCCGAGAATCAGCCATACACAACGCTGCTTAACTCGAAGGACCGCCAGAGCCGAACACCAACCGCCCATCCACCAGTGTTGGGCTTTAATCAATTAGATTTTCAATCAGTTCATTAATTGACTAAAAAGTGATTGCCATTAATGTAATTATAATTAACATTAATTGCAATTAACTATTAATTGCATGTTGCAATTAATTTTTTTCGATTAATCTATGTTAATTGCAACTCGAAATTAGAACGATTGCAATTAACGTTTTAAATTGTTCTAAGAGACAATTAAAACTAACAATTAACCTATTAAACTTTACAGATATGAGATACGACGTGTTTGTTTGGGTTTTTTAGGCTTACGCAGTGCAATAACTTACACATTTGTTCTGACGCCACTTCGCGCCCTATACAATAATCAGTTTTAATTGTTAGTTTTTAATCAAATACACCAAAAGGATTGAAAATTGATTACTTTCTAATTGTGGAAAGCCACGATTAACAATTGATTAATTGTTAATTGCGACTACAGCAATTAATTGTTACAACAATTAATTAATTGTTCATTGTTATAGTCGTGATTAAAAACTAATTAATTGTTAATCTTTACTTACCTTAGCAATTCAATTTTCCCCACAATTGCCATCCACCATTGTCGGTGTATTCATAGTAAATATTATATATAATAAATAAGTAGGTAAGTACGAATTGTTCATCTATGCCGGAATGAAACGAAATGAGTGACATCTGGGTACGTCGGAAGATGACATTTTACGAAACGAATACTACATATTCAGCCTTGCGAAAAATATCGGAAATATCTTCTCCACTCACATCTTTATTTATGTATATATATTTCTTGCGTACATAACTTTATAGAAAAGGTAGGTACACAGTTACGAGTTATACGAGGCGAATGATGACGAGGCACGTACTGTCTCGTTCTTTCCTATTTTTCTGTAATTGATATATGTTTATAACTCTTTTTGTCCCTTTCCGCGAATAAGGAATATTCGAAATAAAATTCAGTTCTTGAAATCCTCGATGTTTCGCTAGCTCATGAAAGGAGCATTCTTCTTATTCTACAGGGTAGAAAAGATGTTACCAAGTTTGCGAAACGGAGGCCCTTTAAGAAAGTTCTCCGTCGTAGTCTCGGAGACAGAGCACAGTGAAGCGAAGTTTTTACACGACACTTAGATTCCGCATATTGTTATAAATCTTGAATTGAACGAGCGCTGGGAGAAGCAAAGAATAAAATGTATTGTGATAACGAGTCCGACTTTCGGAGAGTATTGTGGTCGGTATATATTTAGAGGCCAGGATCTTTTAAATTGCATTTTTGTCTATTGACTGGATTTTTTACCTGAGATTTGATGAATATTTGGAAGACAATTTCTAATGCTGTACGAACGTTATTGTTACTTATTTTTTTCTCAATTACGCAAAGGTAAAGTGGATCTTAAAAAGCATTTAGGCCGCATCGCCTGAATAATTGTTTTCTCGCTTTGAGTGCTCAAGAAAACTCTGTGCTAATTATTCCACAATGGGCAGTTTTAGCGCAACTACAGATACAATTAGTCATAATTTATTTTTTCAACATAATCAAGCCGCACTGCGATGGTTGGATTATTTGGATTTAAGTAAACCTTAAAAAGGGTTTGGATCGCTGTGCCTGAATAAATGTTTTCTCTCTTCGAGTGCTCAGGAAAACTCTGTGCTAATTATTTCATAATGTGCAATTTTATCGCAACTGCACATATAATTATTTATAAATTCTTTTTTTTTAACATCACTAAGCTATGCGATGTTTGGGTTCGTTTGGGTTTGAGTCTACCGTAAAAAGGGTTTGGATCGCTGTGCTTGAATAAATGTTTTCTCTCTTCGAGTGCTCAGGAAAACTCTGTGCTAATTATTACACAATGTGCAGTTTTATCGCAACTACAAATATTTATAATTAATCATAAATGATTTTTTCGACATAATTGAGCTATACTGCGATGGTTGGGTTCGTTCGGGTTTGAATTAATCTTAAAAAGAATTTGTGCTCAAGAAAACTCTGTGCTAATTTCAAATTTGAATATAAGTCTGTATTTTCATATTCGAGATGTCATTTGATAGTACGCTCGAGTATTTTCTCATCTCCATTTCCATTTGAATTTTGCTCAAAGGTGCGTCTCGTATTTCACTGTCATTATTGCGAAGCTCTTATGGGTGGCTCTTAAGGACGTGGGAGGATGTAGCAAACGCTCCGAGTTGTGTATTCACCCTCGCAGCCGCACAGTCGACATGTACACACGAACAACAAGGGAAGCGGAAGAGCCGAGGCAAAATTGTTTTAGTTCGGCTCTCACCCCCTTCCATCCCGTTCTTCGTCTAACACCCTGTTATGCTAGGCCGAGGAAAAACACATCATGCATCCCGGGGATATATTGGCTTTGACGACGTTGGCAACTATACACGATAACGGTGATCACGCTCCCTATTGTAATCCATACAAATAAAAGGGGTCTGTTTTTTTTTGCGATTCGAAAAAATACAAAATCTTTTCTTATTATAGGCAACGGTAAACGGATATAGAGGGAAAGCTTTATCGCGGGGCCGTAAATTATTGGTCTTTGCGATTTACGATTGTTTTATTTATTGCTATATCTATGTGCCCGTGTGAAAAATTCATAGGGAATCCTTAAAATGATTTGGGGCCTTCAAGAGCTTTTTGGGGATTCCCTAGTAGGGATTTCCATAAAATAGCCAGAATCCCCCTGTTAGGGGATGACAGGATAGGTAACTTGACTAAAACTATGGGCTAAGCACAAAGACCAAGTAAGGGCCTTTAAGGCTCGTAGATTCTCTGGCAGGCATTTTCCCAATACTACCAGAGTTTGCCATTATAGGGGCAAACCAGTATAAATAGATTGAGTAAAGAATTTATGACATAATCACAATCGATTGAATATAATCGATCTATCATAGCAGGCCTATAGTTCCTCTGTCTGTCTGTCTACCTCTCTTTCTCTCTTTTCCTCTCCTTATCGCCACCTCGCTATTCCACGTATTTTATGTTTTATATTATTTATATATTTTATTATATTGAGATGTTGAATTAGTTCTCGCTATTTTTTCGTGAAAATTAATGCTTTCTTTTTTTTAATAGTAAAAAAACATGTCACCGAAAGTATTGTCCATCGCAAGCCATTACTTTTTCCCATCTTTTTGGCAGCATTTTAATTCCACGTCGGAAAAAGGACATGTTTTTTGAGACTATTCAAGAGCCGATCCATTTTTTTGGCATCTCCATAAGAATGGAAGTGCTACTCAGCCAGGCCATGTGCCATCGATCGGAACAAATGATAATCGTAAGGGGATAATCTGGTCAATGAGCCGGAGCTATGAAAACTTTATACATAATTAAGCATAATATTCCGAGAACTAATCGTCCGATTGATTTCCAATTTAAGGGGAGAAAACCCTTTAGACACCCGAAAATGAGCCATTCTTTGTGAATTTTTTTGAGGGTGATGAATTAATCGCGTCATTTTTAAATTTTAATGTGATTTTATTATAGGTTTAAAGAGCTCAAAAACATTTTTTTTACAAAAGAAAATGGCGACGTTATAGCCTTCTCCCCCAGGCGTATTTCCTGTGCCATAAAAAAATGCTCCATTTTTCACATTTTTACTGTTCATCTGAAAAAGAAAACGAAAATATTGTTCGATTACTGACACATGTAGGGGAAGGATAAACCTATAAAATTATAAAAAAGTATAAAATTGAAAATTACGCAGGCTTTTTAACCAAGAGTTCAAATTTTCGACTATTTTTCGACAGTTTTTACCCCATTGAAAATTATTTATCTACGCGCTATTCTGAAACTTTAGATTTATCCTTCCGGTAATATCATAGACAGAAACCTCTCAAAATTTCAGCGAGATCGATCAATAACTTTTTGAGCTACAGTGTGAGCAGTTTTTGAAAAAGTAGTTTCAAGATAATCGCGTTTAAAGTTTCACTACGATAAAACTATAAATTTTAGTAACTTACCGATCAATCAGCGATTCCAGGCCCATACACTAACCCTTCAACTTCCTCGAAAAGCTGATTTTCTTCCATTTGCTGCTGTTTTCGGGCTGTACGAGCTGCTTTTGTCGAGGAAAGGCTCATCCGGTTCTGCCTCTCTATCCGTGCCTCGTCGGAGTTTTCGGCGAAAACTCTGGCGTACGTCCCAACAATTATGTCCAACGCATTCATAATTCTTAGAATGAAGGAATAGCCTTCATTAAACACCCCAGCAGCAAAATAGGCTGCGATTTCAACGATTTTGAGCCCAGAATGGAGGTGTTTTGGAGCTAATCGCTAAACTGTTACGTTGAAACTCTCGTTCGCGTTTTGGGTATGGCCGCTCAAGCATCTTTCGAATAAATCTTCCCTCGACAAATCTTTGTAAATTGGTAAGAGATGCTGCTTCATCTCTTCACCAAGTAACGGAGTAACGCCCCTACAGTTCCAGGTACCTGGCTCTCTAGTTCACGGTATGCGGTCTCGGCGCTCTCCACTATGAGCTATAATTCCGTAAATATTTCATATTTCGATTTTTCCTTTTAACAGTATCTTCTTAATATACTATAATTTCGAATAATATAAAAAAATCGATTTTTTGAAAATTCTAAAGGGTTTTCTCCCCTTAATGCTCTCGATGGATATGACTCTATTGTAAAAATCCACAATATCTATGAAAAGAAATCTGAATCATTTTTTTACTGTCGCTCAAAGACCCAATAAAGATCGAACATCGATAGTAATTGTCAAAAGGACTATAATTTTCGGTTTTTTCTTCTCTCGGGTTTGCGAAACTTCATTCGATAGTTAC
Organism: Ophion ventricosus; assembly: GCA_963932345.1. Taxonomy (NCBI): domain Eukaryota; kingdom Metazoa; phylum Arthropoda; class Insecta; order Hymenoptera; family Ichneumonidae; genus Ophion; species Ophion ventricosus. Next base: position 22,659,148 of record OZ010715.1, on the reverse strand, counting down.
ACTTGTATGAATTATTAATTTTTTTCGTTCCATTGTTTCAGGTTAGAAAAATATGTGGCATTACGGTTACCGATGCAGACTTTTTTGCAGTGCTCCGCTCGTCACCTCGTAGCAGCCTTAATTTATTTTTTTTTGATCCGATAAACTTTGTGGACTACCTCCAAGTATCAATGAACAAGTGAGAAGCCGGTCAATCTTGAAATAGTCGATCGTACCCGTGAAAAAGAATTCTTCAAAAAACCTCAGAATATTCTCATCTACACTAGAAGATTTCGCTGAAAAGTCCCCCCCCCCCTTCCACCAAACAAATAATTTTACAGTAGCTGCAATAATGTTAGTTGAAACTAGCCGCTAAACGTTCCTTTTGCGTATTATTTCGAATTGTTAGGATTAAAAGAGTAAAGGGGTTGAAAGGAGCATCCTGCTTTGAATGTCTGACGAGCGGACATAACGAAATAACAAGTGTTCCGGTTACGCAACCCTTAAGTACGACTTTGCGATGATACAACAGCACACAACGTCAGTCTACGAGCTGTTTTGTTCTCAACATAACGAAGAAAATCCGGCTATACCATTGGATTGACAAACGTGCAGAGTATTTTTTCAACGATAATTCACGATTGTAACCATTGAACAATTATTCTGAAGGGTCCTTCACCCGAACGCCGCGCATTGTATTGTTCCAACATGCTCACAGTCCCGCACATCCGGACCTGTCTTCAGATCTTGCACAATGGTGGGGAAAAGAGGACGAAGTATATAGTGCGACGAATTTTCGTATAAAACCGCGGAATGCTGTTCGGGACTTGTGGCTTTGGGGATATCTTTGTATGTAGACGAGTTCCGCGTCAACAAAGCAGCACATGTATACAGGGTGGGCCACGCAACGTGTGCACCTCTTTTACGACCAAAGAATGCGTTGCACAAAAAAATGTTTTATACAAAAGTTACATGGTTTATAAGGCTACACTATGTGGTGCATTTATTTTTTTTTATAGGTGGAGGCGCTTCGAAGATTTGAAGGTCAACTTTATTTTTTCAAATGGAATGCTATATTTTTTATAGCGTAATATGATAGAGTATCGAATTCTGAGTAAAAAAGTATAGACCTTTATTAGCCCTAGAGTTAATAGCTAACGAGTAATTTCACTTTATTACTTTAAAATTTTCTTCACGTAATATCAAGTTGGAGACTCATTCATTCATTTTCACTTTTAACTTTCTGATAATAATCACGCACAATCACCGAAGGATACTTTAATACTGGATTACAATAATTGAGAAGATTGTGAATAATGATAAGTGTGTGTGATGTGTTAAATGTGTTCATATTGATAAACACTGTGATGTAAACACTGCCATTCAGAAATTTGTAGTAGATTTGAATCTCCAACTTGATATTACGTGAAGAAAATTTTAAAGTAATAAAGTGAAATTACTCGTTAGCTATTAACTCTAGGGCTAATAAAGATCTATACTTTTTTACTCAGAATTCGATACTCTATCATATTACGCTATAAAAAATATAGCATTCCATTTGAAAAAATAAAGTTGACCTTCAAAACTTCGAAGCGCGTCCACCTCTACAAAAAATAAATGCACCACATAGTGTAGCCTTATAAACAATGTAACTTTTGTATAAAACATTTTTTTGTGCAACGCATATTTTGGTCGTAAAAGAGGTGCACACGTTGCGTGGTCCACCCTGTATATATTCCTGGATAAATTCGACGTGCGAAACGCGAGCGAATACCTGAGCACAGCGACAAAAGGAAGAGAAGAGAACGGTTTCCCCTCGAGCTACCTTCCCAGTTTTTCGCGTGTTTTCCGTCGGAAATGTGGAAAACCAACGGTTTAGCATCAGAACAGACGTAATCAAGATCCCAAAGACAATGAGAGATGCTCCAGTTGCTCGCCTCTTCAGCGACAGCGGACTCCATATGGCAGAGAGTTTTCCGTTGAGTTTCCCGGAACGCGTGCTTCATACATTATACCTATCGGGTAAAAGTAATTTTCTTTTCCCTCACACGCGGCAAGTCGGACGAAACTCAAGTATATACATATATTTTTGACAAATTCGCTCTTCGCTTTCAAACTCAAATAGCTCATTAACTAATCAATATTTCTCAACGTGAAATATTCTTAAAACTACGCCTTACAGATGTACAATTTTTTCAAATCTCGATATTATTATTTGAAAACAAATTACAGCTATTTGAAAATTGTTTAGTATCGTAAAAAAGGTTTTCTTCAAGTTGGCGAGACGAAAAAAATTATTTATTATATTGAGAGTAAAAAAGAAAGATCTGAAGCGGTCAGTGTAAGTCTCGAAAATCTTCAATCGATTTTGACAAATATTGAATAGACGTTGAGTTTGTTTGAGTTCGTTTGGGTCATGTTTAAATGAAAGAAACAAATTTTGGAAGCTTCTTTTGGACCATGGTTCAAATAATGCCAATAAAAAAAAAAGATTATCTCCAAACTTCGGGAGATAGATTTTTTCAACCCCCCTCCCCCCCGCATCCGATGAGGGTAGTTTCCAGACAATCAAAATCGTTGCCATTTTTTTGGGAGCTTCTTTTGGGCCATGGTCCAAATAACACCGATAAAAAAAAATATTATATTCAAACCTCGGGAGATATCATTTTTCTCAACTTTCACCCCTCGATAAGGGTGGGTTCCGGAGAATTAAAATCGTTGCTATTCTTTTTGTAAGCGTCTTTTGGGCCATGGTCCGAACAACGCTAATAGAAAAAATAATTATCTTTAAACTTCGGGAGATAGATTTTTTTCACCTTTTACCCCCTCCCCCCTGATAAGGGTGGGTTTCGGTGGCCGTAAACATTTTCGATTTTACGATATTTTTTTACCAATTGAAGCCCAAATGTACAATAAAATATAAAAAATTAAAAAACCGTTGCGTCGGAACCAGCAAACTTCAGGTCCATTTTCTCGTGGTAATTAAATAGAGGAAAAGGAGAACGAGCTGGCGAACTGAAATTTTGCCTGACTCTTTCTTATACCTCACAATATCGTTTGAAGAAGTGAGACATGCATTTTTACGATACATTTTTAAGATAAATATAGATATATATATTTATATCAATATGTGGGCAAACATGGTATTGAAGACGTCCGACTCCATCGAAAACGACCATCGAAAAACTGTAAACATATTTATAATTCTAAAATATGAGAATGATATTGCTTTTTCCCCTTGATTCACTAAATGGCTTGGTCGCTCGAAAGCTCAAACAAACCCAAACAATGAGTCGTGAATGAAGTATGCCAGTGTTGTTTGAACGTCCAACCACTTCGTTGGATTCGAGGACGTAGAAAGAGTAAAGTTCTTTCAGCCCAAACCAAGCCAAACAAAAGTGTCCATCCAGTGTCTCTCGTTCTCTATCCCCCGAAGCATTTTCCTTTCGGCACGCGTATTCATGAGAACAGAAGCGCGGAAATTTAGGCGATGATTAAAAAAAAAACCGCAAAGCTAAAAATTCTTCCCTTGTGGGGAAGTAGCGCGCAGACCGAGGACGAACGGCGCACATTCGCAACGAAGAGACGCGACAACGTCACAAAGTGTTTTTTTTCTGCTATCCGCTGCGATGACTGATCAGCGATCGGGGTAAAAACAAAAGTAAAACGAGACGAAGGCTCACAGGAACGAGAGCGCAAAAGCTTTTCGTCGGTGTACTTTGCGTCAACTTTCAGACGATAAGTCACCGTGATTCATTGATCCGTGAGAATATTTTCATTCGGGGCTTGAAGCAAAGGAAACGACGAGGGTGGCCGCGAGGCTTCTTGCGCTCTGAAAATCGGATGGAATACGAAATGGAGGTAGCGCAGCTCGATGAGAAGAATGCATGTGCATCTCACGAGAGGCGAGAGAGAGAGAAAAAAAGAGCGAGAGAGAGAGAGAGAGAGAGAGAGAGAGAGAGAGAGAGGAGGGAGGGAGAGAGAGAGAGAGAGGCAGAGAGAGAGAGAGAAAGAGTGAGAGGACGCACCGGTTTGCGGATATAGGACCCCAAGAAAAGCAGAAAGACGACCAAGAGCAAATACTTCCCGAGCCGCACTTGAATGGAAAGCAGAGATACGTATCGTGAAAGGAGAAAAAAGCGTTGTGTGGTTGGCGTTCGCTCGCGCGTATGCATTGCGCGTATACGAGAACCACTGAACGGACGTAAAAACCGGGTGTGCGGGATGAGACGAAGGGGCGAGGGGGAGGGGGGGGGGCAGGGCGTCGAATGGGTTGGAAGCACAAGGGATGAAAATCTCTAAAGAGCACGTCGCGTAGCGTAAAAGGAAGAGTGGATCGGTGGAAGAGAAAGAAAAAAGAAGTGGAGCACCCCCCATTCGCCCTTTAGCAACGCAGCCATCGGCTCAAAAGCTCAGACCATTTTTCTCCGTTCTACGATCACCTTTCTTTACCCCACTGACGTTCGATACATATATACATATTCACTCTCGCGCATACGTATCTATCGTTGGGGTAAAAATTTATATTCCCAAGACGACGAGATGCGATGTGAATTTCTTGGGCACATACGTATATGTATGCTGTATACACATATATATATTCGTACGAGTTACATTTAACACTCGCATATTGAAACTTCGGATTCCGCATTACATTCGTTGTATTACACACTATTGGCAGGGTTTGACTGCGAGATATTGGATCCAGCTATATTTTTAGCTGCCCGATACGTAACCCCGGTAAAAAAAAAGCAGACGCTTCGTCTTGATACGAATGTATTTGCTTTTCGGCAATGCCAATTTCAAGTCCCTCTCTTTTTTTTTTATCCAAACGTTGCTTACATATTTGTCTACTGGCGGCGTTTTTTTCATAGCGTCTGGTCACGCGTATTATTTACCGAATCGTGACATTAAAGGAGAACGCATCTGTGTTTGGAAGCTGATGCAGCTGTGAATATGGAGGAACGTTGCATAGGACTAGTTCTGTCAGTAGGTTTATCAGTGCATATATATATATGTGTGTGTGTGTGTGTGTGTATCTATACACTGCCGGCCAAAAGTTTGGATACACTAGTTGAAATTTCTTACCGCACTAAAAGTTAGATAGCGGCCTCAAAAATAAAGATTTTTGAAGTTCCGTTTTAAAGAGGACAAGTTTACCTCTATTTGGCTTTTTAAAAATTCTCTACGATTTTTTTTTCGCGTCCCAACGCACTTTTGAACGTAGCCAGTTCTTTTCAGTTATTCTTTCGCCGTCGAAAAATATCTGCAAAGTTTGTGGAAAATTTTTTTCTCGGTTCTTTTCAAGATTTACTTAAAGAAGGATATCAAAAACTACATTTTCATTTTTTAGAAAGTTTCGTACGATTTTTTTTCGCCCCAGTATTGCATTTTTAGCTAAAAAAAGACATGTTTAAATAAAAAGGCGTAATCAAAGAAATACAGGGTTTCGGAGGAAATGTCAAGAGGGTCAAAAGTTGCATGGGTTCACGCTGGAGTGGCTGAATTTTTTCAGAATTATTTTCAAATATTTTTTTTACCATTTTTTGTTGGAACTTTGATGAGTGGAGAGGCTCCAATTCGGAATTATGGGGTCTAGGACAATATATTAAGAAAAGAAATTTGGCTACATTTTCATTTTCTATTAACTACAATTTTTCTAGATTTTTTTTTATTCAAAAAAATTAAAATGAAATTTTTTTCTAAATATTCTAAATATTTTTCTAAATATTTTCTATATATATATATATATATATATATATATATATATATATGTATATTTCCTGAGTTCTAACGTGTACCCTTGCGGGTTTGGACGTAATACCCTTTCCAATGAAACCTTTCCCTATTATACTCCCTACCCGAACTTCGCTAATCTAACTTAACTTCCGTTGCGTCCACATGGTATTAAAGATTGCGTCGTCGGAATGGAACGAAAGTATTATTTTTTCCTATTGACCAATTTTTTGACCCGCATTCAGTCTACAAATAACACAAAAATATTTTTCGAGACCCGTATTAGGGATGTATAGCTTAAAAATGCAAAATAAGAGTTTAGATAGTAATAAAAATAAAGAAACGAAAAAAATAAAGAAAGATTTTCGTTGCATTCCAACGATGCAAACTTCAACACCATTGCATCCACAGCCGTCTTAAACTACAGTGTACCGCATATGCTGAGGGTACGGGGAAACTGCGGAAAACCCGCATCGGTATAGACGGCCCCATAGATTCTTTCTTATTCTCCGGTGCACAGACTTCTTACTCAAGTATCTACGCGATCGCGAATAATTTTCGTATAGATTCTCATTGTTAGGTAACATGTATGAATTTCACATACACACTACCGGAGAAAAGTTTCCGGACAAAAATTCAAAAAAGTTCGCGAACGATTTTTTATGCCATTTCGCCGATAGTTGACATAAAAGAATTTAATAAACGTCATTTTGCAGGGGAGAAAATCACCTTCATTCCATTTTTTTTGAAGTTTTTTTACTATTTTTTTTACGACAGTACCCTTTATCGAAAACGACCATTTTTCGTCTTTTTTGTGTTCATTTTCTGGTAGACCCCGTTTACAAACAAAATTTTTTTATGCATTTCTTTGACCGCAATCATAAAGGGGGAAGCTCAAGCTTCAATTTTGTTTTTTTTTTAAGTTTCGTACAATTTTTTTTTTAAAGATATTTAGATTTTTTGAAAAAAGAGTCAATTTGAAAAATAACATGTAACGCGAGAACGAAAAGGATTCAAGGAAAACCTCAAGATAGTAAAAATTTGAATCGGCTTTCGTTGAGTTCGCGAGAATTTTTTCAGATTTTTTTCCGACATTTTTTTTCACCTATTTTCGGTAAAAAAAATCAGATTTAATTACCGTAACTCGGGAGAAAAATGTCAAAAAAAATCTGAATAATTCTATTGCGTTGAAAATAGGAAAATAACATTTTTCCTCTCTTGAAATTATACCACAAACCCCTTAGTTCTCAAGTTACGATAATTAAATCATCTGATTTTATACCAAAAATAGGTGAAAAAAATTACGAAAAAAAAATCTGAAAAAATTCGCGCGAACGAAAACCGATCTAACTTTTTACTATCTTGAGGTTTTCCTTGTTGTTTTCGTGTTACACGTTATTTTTCAAATTTTCTCTTAAAAAAAAAATCAAAATATCTATAGAAAAAAAAATCGTACGAAGCTTTAAAAAAAACAAAATTGAAGCTTGAGCTTCTTCCTTTCTGATTCCGGTCAAAGGGATGCGTAAAAAATTTTTTTTGTCTGTAAACGGGTCCACCAAAAAAGGAACAAATAAAAAGCGAAAAATGGTCGTTTTCGAAAAAGGGTACTAGTCGTAAAAAAAATAGTAAAAAAATTTCAAAAAAAAAAACGGAATGAAGGTGAATTCCTCCCCTTCAAATTGCCGTTTATTAAATTCATTTATGTCAACTATCGGCGAAATGGCATAAAAAATGGTTCCAGAACTTTTTTGAATTTTTCTTCGAGCTTAAAAATTATATTTAAAATATAAATATTTTCGCGGTCTTTTGTGGTTTTGAAAGGATCGGACGCAAGGTTTCAAAACACCGAACGACAAGTCTACGTGAGTTACATAACCTCTCAGAATAGCAGAGTTTACGATGGCAACTGATAAACAGCACATTCGTCACTGCATTTTATACGAATTCCAAAAAGGAAAAAATGCTTCTAAAGCACAGGAATCTATTTGTAGTGTTCTTGGTGCCGACGTTGTGTCTTATGAAACGTGTAATTATTGGTACAAACGTTTTAGAAGTGGTGATTTCGATCTTAGTGACCAGCCGCGCCCTGGACAGGATATGAAGGGTGTGCTTTATTACGAACTCCTGGAAACTGGTCAGACGGTGACTGCGGAACGCTACAGCCGACAATTGAACAAACTGAGCAAAGAACTTGATCAGAAAAGGCTATTTACTGGGCAAGGTAGCAGGCAAGTCATACTGCTGCATGGAAACGCTCGACCTCACGTTGCTCGCGCGACTCAGAAGACCCTCTTGAACTTGGGATGGGAAGTTCTCCCGCACTCGGCATATTCACCAAACTTGGCCTCATCCGACTACCATTTGTTCCGATCAATGCAGCACGGCTTAGTGGATAAACAGTTCAAAACGCTGGACGATGTGCGTAAATTCGTCGATGAATTTATCGCCTCGAAGCCTGCAAGTTTCTTTCGCGACGGCATTCGTATATTACTTGAGAAATGGCGCAAGGTCATAGAAAACGATGGACAATATTTCCAAGATTAAGTTCGTTATTCTCTATTTTTTTATATTAAATAAACTTGTTGAAAAATCTGTAAAAATTAAGTCATACACCTAATATGAATGAGAACCCGG